>WNWK01009673.1:0-75059 GCA_009830355.1 Cherax destructor | reverse complement strand
AAGATCAGTAGTCACCAAGTTTAATTGGATTTATAATAAAACAGGGAGGCTACTTTTGCATAGTTCTTTGGGGCCCCTAGGATTCCTGAGGATAAATTATCATAGGTTTTAACTTGCAATCCCCAGCAGTTAGCTCTAGCAAGGTGAGTGACATTTGGGTTACCTGGGTTCTCTACACAAAAGCTTTTGTAACTGTATTTGATGGCTATCTCAGCGATCAACATATACCTTGTCAGTAAGTTTATTCAGGTATACACAAATACAGTTACATAGATTATCATACATAGCAGAATATGCGTAGAGAACCTAGGATAACCCAAAAAAGTCAGTTCACTGAGTTCAATCATTTCTAACTTGGCACTTAAAGTAAGAGGCTTACGACTCCTCTTTTTATCACAACTAAGCTAAGGAATATTTTTCTACAATTATCCCTCAATGTTTGACTAGAGAAAACGTAATTCTTCTGACACTCCTACAAAGTCACTTGGTAAACAAATCTCATATTTGTCAATTTTTATTCTGTGGGTGTATGTATCATGTTTATATGCCAACTAGTTAACAACTAGTTAACAAAAGAGTAAACGAGAGAGAGAACGAGATACGGAGTTCAGACAAGGTAAAAAAACAAACTGAACAGGTAGTGGGCGATCACTCGGTCAGGTGTATGTATCATGTTTATATGCCAACTAGTTAACAACTAGTTAACAAAAGAGTAAACGAGAGAGAGAACGAGATACGGAGTTCAGACAAGGTAAAAAAACAAACTGAACAGGTAGTGGGCGATCACTCGGTCAGGCGAAATGAATGCGATTAATACGTGTCCACTTTTAGTTCATTCACATAGTTGAAGAGTTTTGAAACTTTTTATCTCAAAAAATAAAATACCTCACAAATAATAATAATTACTTCCGATACAAATATCTTACATTGTGTACAAGTTGTACTAGTACAAAATAAACAAAGAGCAACACTCCCATTCCCATGCAACACACTATTTTTAGAGTTAATGATAGTATTATTATAATTATCATAATAAAAAAGAAGCACTAAACCCACAAGGGATCATGAATAGCTATATATACTATAGTGAAGGAATATGAAAGGAATATTTTTCTACAATTATCCCTCAATGTTTGACTAGAGAAAACGTAATTCTTCGACACTCCTACAAAGTCACTTGGTAAACAAATCTCATATTGTCAATTTTTATTCTGTGGGTGTATGTATCATGTTTATATGCTATGTAACGTGTTTTTAAATAATTTTGAAGAAAATATCATAGATGAATTAATGAAAATGTTTACATTAGTAAATAAGACATTTAACCCTTTCGGGTCGGTGCCGACTAGTACGTTTTCGAGCAGGGGTTGGTGCCATACTAGTATGCGTAAATTCTAGCGGCCTCAAATTAAGCGGGAAACGGCTGGTAGGCCTACATATGAAAGAATGGGTCTGGTGGTCATGCCAGTATTAAAAAAATCCTGCAGCACACTGCATAATGAAAAAAAAAACTCCGACCGTTTTTAAAACAGCACTTTGCAGTCTATTTTCGTATGGTATTTATTGATGTATTCTCGTTTTCTTGGTCTCACTTGATAGAATGGAAGATATATTACAGAAATAGAGATGATTTTGATTGGTTTGACAATAACAAGTACCTTGAAATTGAGCTCAAAGTAGTGAAAATGTTCGATTTTTGCCGATGTTCAAGAGTAAACAAATCACATCATGCGTCCAAACACATCAACTGGTGCATCTAATATTCTTCCACAAGTGCGCTGATATTATTTATATCATTTTTACAATGATGCAGTTGTATACATAATAGTAAATCTTCTATTTTTTGTGAGAATAAAAATTCAAAATGGAAAGCAAAAGTAATGTAAGAGGAGCCTGGAGGATTTGACTAATGAACAGAGAATATGTTATTTTAGTGCCAGGAATGTCTGCCTTGTTTATTCTGGACCCTATTTTGAAATTGGCATCGTTTGAAATTTGTGTGAAATTGGCCAAATTGCCATTTTCTGACAACTATTTTGGGTAGTTGAAATTGTAAATAGGCGGTTTCTTATACTCAATAGATAGAAGAAATGGAGTTCTAGCGAAATAGCTATGATTTTAGTAGACTGGAATATTGGAATTGGCCAAAAATAGGGGCTCAAAGGGGCAAACGCCATGAGTAAACATCTTTGAGACCGATATTCGAGTATAATTCCGTATGTTTTCATTCAAATTTCATACTTTTGGTGTCATTATGATCGGAAAAGATTCTCTATCATTTCATATAAAAAATATTTTTTTCCAAAACATTTTCGACCCTGAGAACGTGTTTCGAGAAGGCCTGTCGACCAAGGGTTAATGTGCCCAAGAGGATTATTATAGTATTACATAATATTTTCCCTCTGCCCGAACACCATAGCATATAAACAGCATGTTTATATACTTTGTAATGAGTTTCTTATATAATTTTGAAGAAAATATCATAGATGGATTAATGAAAATGTCTATATTAACGTAAAATAAGACATTTAATGTGCCCAAGAGTGAATTATTAGTACAGTCTCTCCTCACTTAGACGGAGATAGGGCCTAAGACCTTCTGTAAACAATTTCATGCTAATCGAGGAATCACCCATTACTGACACTTCAAAAATGTCACCACCCAAAATTAAAAAATTCAGTTTTATGTTTGTTGGGAAGTTCCTTTCAATCTGTTTATTATTAATGGTAATACAACATGAAATAGGTCAATGACTTACCTCCAAGTTATTCCAGGAAACGCTACATAGCTGATTACTGAAAAAAAAAAAATCGAGAAAATCGCACTTTTCAGTCTTTGCATAGGGAGAGTGATCTTCTATAGTTACCCTTCAGACGGTGTTTCTATAATGGTAGCAGTCACTTGTTTTTTATCCCTCTCCGCCCTCCATCCTTCAATACCTCTTATATAATGTCAGTTTTTATTAATTTGGGCATCTTTATCATGCTTCAAAATTTTTTTATGTTATCCCTAATATTATTCTGGAAAAAATTTGATAAGTAGATAACCTGTATTTATAGTAATAAAAATTTATACAATATTTTATAGTGCCATTAGCTTACCGCCCGAATGTCAGGTGAAGCAGGAGCTGGACTTTTGCATTTCCCCCTCTCTTTATAGCCCCAGCCCAACTCATCCCCCAATACCTCTCCATTTTGTATTTTATTATTATTATTATTTTTTCATCATTGATATATTTTGTTCACTGAGTAAATAATTTTGTTTTTAAGCTGCCATGAAAAGAAAATTTAAAAAAAACAACAACACACCAGCACCCTGATCAGCTGGTTTGTTCCGATTCTTTTTCTTTTTTTTTTTCTTCTTCCAAGTTTTGCCATGTCTATTGTGCACCCCATAGTACAAGATAGTTATAAGTGTAGCAGCACTTGGAAGGAAAAAAAAAAAATGGAAAAGTAAAAGGTTCACAGTAAAGGGATCAGGGGTGTTCGTCGTGGTTTATATTCTGTGTCTCTCGTAGCAGCAATTAAGAAATGATTAAACTCAGTAACAAGGTATGTTGATGATGATGATAATAAAAATAATAAAGATAAAGGTTTATTTATTGTAATAATAACAATTGCTCTGGAGTGCTTTTAAAAGTCAGTTACAAAACTTATACAAGTGCTGCTGCACTTCTATCTTGTACTATGGGGGACAAATCAAGTTAAAATTTGTACAAATATGTAGTCTTGGAGACTTTAAAAACTAGTGTACTGAGTGGCTGTAAAAAAGGGGATTGAGATGCTGACCCCCGTTCTCATATGGCATAAATTTTTTTTTTTTTTAAATTGTAGAGCCCGCGTAACTCCGAGGTCGGTAAATGAGTACATCTTTAAAGGGGGAGAACTGATTTAAAAGTTTTCCCCCCGCCAGGGAACACCATAGATATAAACAAGTCACATGTTTATATGCTTTGTAATGTGTTTCTTATATAATTTTGAAGAAAATATCATAGATGAATTAATGAAAATGTCTATATTAACGTAAAATAAGACATTTAAGGGCTAAAGGGTGATTATTATTAGATTACGTAACGTTTCCCTCCCCTGGAACCACACCTACATAGTATATAAACAGCATGTTTATATGCTATGTAATTTTTTTCTTACATAATTTTGAAGAAAATATCATGATGGTTTAAACCCCTTTGGGGGTCGGGCCCCATACTATCGCATTGCATCCAGGGCGATCACGTACTTGTACGCCTAATTTCTAGTGCCTTCAAATCTGGGGAAGAAAGCTGGCAGGCCTACATATGAAAGAATGGGTCTGATGGTCATGTGCACAGTAAAAAAATCCGGCACACAGTGCATAATGAGGTAAAAAACTCTGACCTTTTTTTTGGTTTAAAATGGCTTTTGATGTTTTGTATGGTATTTATGGTTTATTCTCGTTTTCTTGGTCTCATTTGATAGAATGGAAGATATATTACAGAAATAGTGACGATTTTGATTGATTTAACCATGATAAGTACCTTGAAATTGACTCAAATGCACGTTCAAAGTAAACAAACATGCCCAACATCCAATACACTCAACTGGGTGTCTAATATTCTTGCACAAGTGCGCTGATATTATTTATACCATTTTTTCAATAATGCAGTTGTATACATTACAGTAAATCTTCTATTTTTTGAATAAAAAATTTAAAATGGAAAACAAAAGTAATGTAAGAGGAGCCTGAGACAAATAATGAACAGATAAAATTTTTTTTTAGTGCCAGGAATGTCATCTTGTTTATTCTGGACCCCATTTTTAAATTGGCATCTTTTGAAATTTGTTGGGAAAATTCCCCAAAATTTCCAATTTTTAACCACCTTTTTAAAGGAAAAGGGAAATTGGCAGTTTTTTTGTGCTCAATCGATGAACAAATGGAATTTTAGCGAAATAGCATAATTTTAGTAGACTGAAACATTGAAATTTGCCGAAAATAGGGGTCAAAGTGGGGGAAAACGCATATGTGTAAATGTCATCAATACCGCTAATTTGCGAGACACAATTCCATTAGTTTTTCATCAAATTTCATAATTTTGGTGGCATTATGATCGGAAAAAGATTGTCTATCATTTCAAAGAAAAATAATTTATTTTTAGGGAAAATTTTCGACCCTGAGAACAATTTTGGGGGGCCTCCCCTCAAAGGGTTAATGAAAATGTCTATATTGACGTAAAATTGACATTTAATGTGTAAAAAATGATTATTACATAAAGAAAATGTGCTCACGGAAAATGTAAACAAACCGGGTGGAGGCCGTATCTAAAAGACCGCTCGCCATATATAAAAGTTTTGGTCATAATTTGAACTCGCCATATAACGGAATCCCAAAAAAGCGGGCCCCTATTGTATTTCCCAATAACAACATGACACAAGCAAGGGTTCCTGCAGCATGCAATTTATCAAATGTCACTGGCTGTCATCAGTTATTGACACTTGTCACAACACCATAAAAAAAGTGACCACTACCATTACAGAAATGTTATGTGCTAAACATACACCCTTTTTTAATAAGTCAGCGAGTCAGCGCGTCGTTCAGTCCAGTCGCGCCGTTCGTCCAGTCAGCGCGTCGTCAGTCAAGCGCGCGCGTTTGTCAAGTCAGCGGTGCCCCCGTCAGCGCGCCCCGTCGCGCGCGTCGTCAGTCAAACCTGTCAGCAAGTCCCCGTCGTCAGCCGCGCGCGCGTTTAGTCAAGCGCGCGTGCCCCAAGTCAGCGCGCGCAGTCAAGCGCGCGTCGTCAGTCGCCGCGTCGTCAGTCAAGTCAGCGCGCGTCAGTCAAGTCAGCGCGTGTTCAGTCGCGCGGCGTCAGCGTCAGCGCGCGTTCAGCGTCGGCGTCGTTCAGTCAAGTCAGTGCGTCGTTCAGCAAGTCAGTATGTTTGGCCGAGGTGAAGAAATACCTCCGGGAAAAAAAATTGGACCTCGGGCCCCCTGGTAATGGACAATGCTCCTTCTCATCCTCAGATTTGGGAAGAGAAAATTGTGGAGGACTAAGTTCATCACAGTGAAGTTCTTCCCCCCTAATACCACTCCTCTCCTCCACCCCTTGGGACCAGCAGGTCATTTCAAACTTCATAAAACTGTACAAAAGTAATGTTTCAAAGATGCTTTGACATAACCTGGGACACTCAATTGACCCTAAAAAGTTTTGGAAAGATCACTTCACTATCCTCCATTGCATAAACCATATCGGGAAGGCTTGGGAAAGTGAGCCCCAGGACTTTGAACTCTGCTGGGATACAATGGTCCCTCAACTAACGAACTTAATCCGTTCCAGGAGCTAGTTCTTAACACGAAAAGTTCTTAATTCGAAACCTTATTTCCCATAAGAAATAATGTAAATACAATTAATCCGTTCCACCCAAAAATATTCACAAAAAATATACTAATAAATAACATTTACTTACCTTTATTGAAGAGAGTTGCAGGCATCTGGAAGACAGGGAGGAGGAGTGAGGGAGTGCTTAGTGTTTGGAAGGGGAATCCCCCTCCATAAAGACTTCAGGTAACAAGTCCTTATCTGGGGTTACTTCCCTTCTTTTTCTTTTAATGCCACTAGGACCAGCTTGAGAGTCACTGGATCCCTGCCTCGTGAAATAACTGTCCACAGTCCTCTGTTTCTGGCGCCTGTTTAATATTTTCCTGAAGTGCAACATGGCTCTGTCACTGAAGTGGTTGCACAGATGACTCATTTCAGCTTGCTCAGGGTGGTGTTTTTCAACAAAACTTTGCACATCGTTCCACTTGGAACAAATTTCCTTAAGCAATGAAGAAGGCACCTCCTCTCTCTCTTCCTCCTCCTGTGAAGCAATAACCTCAGCTCTGGTCTGATGCTGTTCCAGTTCCAGCTCTTGCAGCTCTTCAGTTGTTAGCTGTACCCTGTGCTCCTCCACCAACTCACCACTCACCTCCAACCCCAGGCTGTTCCCCAATGCCACAATATCTTCCACAACAGGCACAGGGTCGTCAGGGTCAGCCTCAAATCCTTTACAATCCCTCTTTTCAACACAATCCGGCCACAGTGGTCTCCAAGCAGAGTTCAAAGTCCTGGAAGTCACTCCCTCCCAAGCCTTACCTATAAGGCCTATGCAATGCACGATATTGAAGTGATCTTTCCAGAACTGTCTTAGGGTCAACTCAGTGTCTGAGGTCATTTGAAAGAACTTTTCAAACACTGCTTTGGTGTACAGTTTCTTGAAGTTTGCAATGACCTGCTGGTCCATGGGCTGGATGAGAGGAGTGGTGTTAGGAGGCAAGAACTTCACTCTGATGAAATTGAACTTGTCAGACAACAACTCTTCCAAGTTGTGAGGATGAGCAGGAGCATTGTCCAGTACCAGGAGGCACTTGAGTGGCAATTTCTTTTCCAGGAGGTATTTCTTCACACTAGGGCCAAACACTCCAGTCAACTATTCCATGAAAAAGTCCTTAGTGACCCATGCATTAGTGTTAGCCTTCCAATGCACACACAAATTATTCCTGTTAACATTGTGTTTCTTGAAGGCTCTGGGATTTTCTGCGTGATACACCAGTAAAGGCTTCACTTTAAAATCACCACTGGCATTGGCACACATTATAAGAGTTAGCCTGTCTTTCATAGGCTTGTGTCCTGGCAGTGCCTTTTCCTCCTGAGTAACGAAGGTCCTGTTGGGCATTTTCTTCCAAAACAGGCCTGTTTCATCACAATTAAACACTTGTTGGGGGAGGAATTCTTCAGCCTCTACGAACCCCTTAAATTCACTCACAAACTTTTCAGCTGCACGTTTGTCTGAGCTGGCTGCCTCACCATGTCTCACAACACTGTGTATGCCACTACATTTCTTAAACCTCTCAAACCAGCCTCTGCTGGCTTTAAAATCACTCTCATCACCACTGGTTCCAGGCAATGTCTTGACAAGATCTGCGTGCAACTTCCTTGCCTTTTCACAAATTATCGCCGTGGAAATACTATCACCTGCTATCTGTTTATTGTTTATCCACACCATCAAGAACTTCTCAACCTCATCCACTGTTTTCGATCTATTTTTCGTTAACATATCAACCCCTTTTGCAACATTAGCTTCCTTGATCTCATTTCTCTTTGCCAGGATAGTGCCGATACTAGATTTGTTTTTGTTGTACATCCTGGCAAGCTCACTCACACGTACGCCACTCTCATATTTTTCTACAATCTCTTTCTTCAGTTCGATGATGGTCCTCACTCTCTTTACCACAGGGGTGCCACTAGGAAGCTTCTTTGGACCCATGGTTACTTATTTCACAGTGACAATCACTTAACCAACAATAAACACAACAAAAGTATTGTGAATGTTTGAAAGAGTGCGCTGGGTAATGTTCTCTCAAGTGTAAACAACGCTTGACTGGCGTCCTGTCCGCCTCACAGCGCTTGCGCGGGGCAGGTGGACAGGTGGTACGGTTCGCTACATGAGTAAATGTTCGCTACATGAGAAAAATATTTTGCAAAAAAAGCGTTCGTTACACGATTTGTTCGCTATATGGAGCATTCGTTAGTTGGGGTTCCACTGTATTTGTATATAGGTGCATTTTGTATATGTTTCTAGACAATAGTAGGTGACCAAGGCAGGTGAAAATGTTCACCTGTCAGTGTGTTTGTGACTATTTGTGTACTATTTCAGTACCTAATATTAGTGTCAGAACAAACATTGGCTATGAAATCACAAGAACTACTACAAATTGTAATTATCAGAACATAAAAATTATATAAATTAAAAAGGTATATCGGCACCAATACACAAAGGCGGTGACCCCACAGACGTAAACAACTATAGACCAATATCAAACTTACCATTGCTATCCAAAATCTTCAAGAAACTTGTGCACAAGAGATTATACTTGTTTATAACAACACAAAGCATACTCAACCCCTGCCATTTTGGCTTCAGAAAAAATAAAAGCACTAACGATGCAATCATAAAAATGATAGACCTGCTTTACACAGCACTGGAAAATAAGGAATATCCATTAGGACTTTTTTATGGATCTAAGGAAAGCTTTCGACACAGTAAACCACTGCATCCTACTCCATAAACTTGACCACTGTGGTATAAGAGGTCATGCACTTGCATATTTCAAATCCTACCTTACTAATAGGTATCAGTATGTCACCATTAAAGACACAACCTCCTCGACACGACCACTTGATACTGGAGTACCACAGGGAAGTGTCCTTGGTCCCCTGCTCTTCCTCTTATACATCAATGATCTTCCCAATGTATCACAACACCTGAAACCAATTCTCTTTGCTGACGACACGACTTATGTCATCTCCCACCCAAATCTTGCTACGCTCAACACCATTGTTAACGACGAATTACTAAAAATATCTACATGGATGACAGCCAAAAAACTTACACTCAACACTGATAAGACCTATATTATGTTTGGTAACAGAGCAGGTGATGCACAATTAAACATTAAGATCAACAACACTCCTATTGCTAAACATAATGAGGGCAACCTGAAATTCAGCACTCATATCCAACACATAACAAAGAAAGTGTCCAAAACTGTGGGGATCCTTTCTAAGATACATTACTATGTACCACAATCACCCCTACTCACACTATACTATTCACTCATCTATCCCTACATCAAATATGCCATTTGTGCTTGGGGATCAACAGCAATTACTCATCTAAAGCCAATAATAACCCAACAAAAAGCCGCAGTAAGAATTATCACGCACTCCAATGCTAGGCAACACATCCCCCCCACTCTTCAAAGACCTAAACTTACTCACTGTTCAGAACATCCACTTACTACTCTGCAATCTACATCTATAGAACCATAAATTCCAATATTAACCCTGAACTAAAACACTTTCTTGATAGTTGTGACAGGACCCATAGACATAATACCAGACACAAACATCTCTTTGACATTCCCCGTGTCCGGCTAAATCTATACAAAAATTCAATGTACATAAAAGGGCCTAAAATCTGGAACTCCCTGCCTGAAAACTCTAGAACTGCAGACACAACCTCCATTTTCAAAAGCACCGTTAAAAAACATCTTATCTCCCTTACACACCCCACCGGTAGCTAACCACATGAAAACTACTTTATCTTGCACATATCCAAAACAAAATACACTTATTGATATCTGTGACTCCCCTTAATTTACACATGACTGTAAACAAAATTCTGAATACAACTATTGCTTCATAATTCTTAATCTAGTCATAAGTTTGCCTAAGACTCTCCAATATAGAAACTGTATCATGCCAATACAACACCATTTCCATTAATAGATACACTAATTGTTAAGTTCTTAAATATTTTGAACTACCTCAATTTTGTAAATCTAGTTAATCACCACAATTACCTAACCTTAATACCAGTATAATTATTGTGTCAATATAGAGTAAGATCTAGTATAAGTCTGCCTGAAATGCCTAGGCATACATAGGCATACTAGTGGCCTTCTTGTAATAAGTATTTTATCTTCTTTCTTTCAACATGTCGGCCGTGTCCCACCGAGGCAGGGTGGCCCAACAGGAAAAACGAAAGTTTCTCCTTTTACATTTAGTAATATATACAGGAGAAGGGGTTACTAGCCCCTTGCTCCCGGCATTTTAGTCGCCTCTTACGACACGCAAGGCTTACGGAGGAAGAATTCTGTTCCACTTCCCCATGGAGAAAGTATTTTATAATATGAACTAATAACATTAGTTATGTACACCCCACTTTGTAATATTATCAGAAATAAAGAATTTGAATTTGAACACTTCTTCAATTGACAGGACTCCATGTTGCCATCAGGTGAGCATCCAGTGCCAACTTTGTGGTCTTATATCTCGGTAAGTACAGTACTGACCCTAAAAATTTAGTTTTTTGGTCTTATTACACACAGAAAATTGCCCTCTTAAATTAAAAAAAAAAATTCAAAATATTTGGAGCGCTGGGTGAGAGAACGTAGATCTACGTTTGGACAGTTAACGGTTAAATCATTAAAAAATAAAGCAGATCTAAATAACTTGCCACCATTCATATATAAAAAAGCTGCTCATGTGCAGTCACCCATTATTGCAACACTATTTAACAAATTTGTAGAGTCCTCAACCTTCCCATCCATACTCAAGACAGCAAGGGTTACCCCGATCCTCAAAGGAGGTGATTCAACTGATGTTAATAAATATAGACCTACAGTGGTACCCCGGTTTACGATGGTCCCCAAACTCACCCTTTTATGTAAGTTTATTTTTTTAAATGCTTTTGTAAGTGTAATTTTGGGGGTCTAAAAGGACTAGTCTATTTTACAACATTTCTTAAGGAGATAAATTCGTTTGGTAATGGCACTTGAACAGCATTCTGGAATGAAAAAATATCGTAAACCGGGGTACCACTGTATATCAAACTTGCCCTTACTTTCTAAAATATTCAAAAAAATAATACACAAACGACTACTCCTACCTTATATCCAACAACGTACTTAACCCCTGCCAGTTTGGGTTTAGACCCCAAAAATGTACGAATGATGATATTATACAAATGCTTGAACTAATATATGCAGCCCTCGAAAAATGAATATCCTCTGGGGCTCTTCATTGACCTATGGAAAGTATTTGATACAGTGGACCACAATCTCCTGCACCTAAAACTAAATCATTATGGCATCAGAGGACATTCCCTCGATTACCTAATGGAGTCTACTCCACTATCCAGCCTGCAGCTGTCGGAGTGCCCCAGGGTAGTGTCCTAGGCGCACTCCTCTTTCTCATCTACATCAATGATCTCCCCAATGCATCTCAACTCCTTAAACCAGTTCTAGTCCCACTCAAACCCAGCTATACTTAGACACTGTAAACAACGAGCTGCTAAAAATATATATACCTACCATCAGACTTACGACCTGCTCAACATACGACCACTCGACTTACGACCATGTTTTCTATGCAAATGTTCTGGGAAATAAACAACTGTTTGTGTTGTACACAGTGTTTCTCCTAAACCTTACAGTATAAAATACAGTACTAACAGCATAAAAAGTAAAAAATGAAATACTAAAATAAAACAATAAAATGAAATACTAAAATAAAACAATAAAATAAAATCATTACAATAACTGCGATGTTGATATTCACTAGTAAGGTTCGACTTACGTCCATTTTGACTTACGACTGGTTGGTCAGAACCAAGCTCGGTTGTAAGTTGGATGGTAGGTGTACTTGAATGATGACCAAAAAACTCAGACAAAACATACTTCATGCTGTTTGGAAACCCGAACACGTATTACATGTTCCAAAATTGTTTCTCTTTACTTAGGGCATAGGTTATAAGACATTCTGAGAGGGTGTTGCACAAATGTTGCACATGGGTTATTATCGAGGTTTTTGATATTTTCTCTACCACTTATGGCCACATACACCTCAAAGCCACTAAACTCGGGGTCAACATCACTTTTCTCTTAAAATGGGAGTGTTAATACTACATGACATCAGTGAATCCCAGGTGTTTGCCACGCTGTTTGCTCTAGCTGGCGCACAATTGAACTGGTGCTCCCAAAAGGTACTAAGTGGTCCCAGATTCATTTAACCCTTTCAGGGTTATTGACGTACTAGTACGGCTTACGCGCTGGGGTTATTGACGTACTAGTACGCATAAATTCTAGCGCCTTCAAATTAAGCGCGAAATGGCTGGTAGGCCTAGTGTTGAGAGAATGGGTCTGCGTGGTCAGTGTGCGCAGTAGGAAAAAAATCGGGGAGCCAGTGGTGCATTGTGGGAACGCCATGTTAGTACACATTTTTCACCATGCCGGGCGGTAAGAAACTCCTCACTCCTCGGCGAATTGGGACTCTTTTGTTCCCCAGTGACAGTTCTAACACCGATGGGAGTGTCAGTGGTGATGAGTTTCAAGGTTTTGAGGCAGTTGTGACCGAAACTAATGATCATAATACCGGTAATATTGAGGAAAACCCAGACGACCCTCAGCCCTCCACCTCCGGTGCTGTGGCATCTTGTTCACGCTCAATTGTACCAGAACGAAAGAGGAAACTGTTATTTACTCATATCCCAGACTCTGATGTGAGCAATGGTGATGATAGTGATAGTGAATATGAACTCCAAGCTCTTCAAAACAGTTCCAGTAGCGAGAGTGGTGTGGAATATTCTCCAGTGAAGCGTCAGTATATACGACAGTATATGCGCTCTGGTAGCGTGCCATATGTTGTTCCAAGGGGAAGGAGTACATCTCGGAGTACATCCCGTGGGGGTACAACAGGAAGTGATAGTGAAAATGACAATGATAGCGTTGCAATTGGAATGAAAAATGCGCAAGCATCTGTTAGTGGTAGTGGTGGTGGTGCCAGGCGCGAGGCACCAGCAGTGGACCATGCTGGCACCGACGCCGCTGAGTCAGCTCAGCTACAACAAAGGCAACCCTCACCCACCCACCAACCCCCACAACCACAACCTCCACTCCCACAACCCCCACAACCACCTGTAAATATCCAGTACCCACCAGCAGACCGCACCTGGGATTGGCAAGCAGCTGACAATTTTATTCCCAGTCCCCATCAGTTTGATGAAAGTCAATGTGGAATACGCCCATCGTGTCCACTTGGGAACAATGCCAGTGAACTGGAATGCTTTGAATTATTCTTTGATGAACCTCTGATGGATATTATTGTCAGGGAAAGCAACAGATACTACGAGTACACCATGGCAAACACAATACTTTCACCAACATCACGCCTCAACAGGTGGAAAGAGACAACTGTGGCTGAGATGTACTTGTTCTTTGCCACAATAATGCTTATGCCTCATGTTTATAAGCACAGTGTCAAATCATACTGGTCGACAGACCGCCTGATTGCAACACCAGGTTTCAGTGATATAATATCAGTGAATCGATTTGTGCTACTGCTGAGGATGCTTCACTTTTCAGACAAAACCACCCCTGACAGAAACGATAGGTTATATAAGATTAGAAATGTGTTTCTGTATCTGAAAGAGAAATTCAATATGCATTTTTATCCCTTCAGGAAGCTTGTTATTGACGAGTCACTGATTCTGTTCAAAGGTAGACTGTCGTTCAAGCAGTATATACCAAGCAAGAGGAAACGCTTTGGTATAAAGTTGTTTGTGCTTTGTGATTGCTCCAGTGGTATTGTATTGGATATTATGTGTACACCGGAAGTTATACATTGCAAGATACCAGGAGGTTATTGGGTATCTCTGGTGATGTGGTTAGAACAATGATGGAACCATATCTTGGTAAGGGGCATATATTATATACTGATAACTGGTACACAAGCCCCTCCCTCAGTGATTTTTTTGCGAGTGAACTTGACAGATGTGTGCGGTACAGTGCGTGCAAATCGTAAGCATATGCCTAGGTTCAGTGCAGGCACTCGTAGAGGTCAGGTGCAAGCGTTTGCTGCCAATGACATCATGGCATTTCGGTGGCATGACAAACGAGATGTCACACTGTTGTCATCTATTCACCCTAACGAAATGACAGACACTGGCAGGGTGAGTAGAGAGACCGATGAACCCATTCTAAAACCTGCAGCTGTGATTGACTACACTCTCAATATGCGCTTAGTGGACAAATGTGACATGCAAATTGGGTTTGCTGATTGTGTTCGCAAGAGTTACAAGTGGTACATAAAACTCTTTTTTCACATTCTGGACATTACCATGCTCAATGCTTATAATATCTATAAGTTGAAGACCACAAACAAACCACCATATGGCGATTTTTGTTTGTCTGTCATCAGACAAATAATATTCAAGTACCAAGGAGCAACACCTGCAATAGAAACATGCCCAACACCAAGTCATCAACACCTACCCTCGTCTGAGGCTTGGTGGTGAACACTTCCTAACAAAACTGCCTGCTACTGCTTGCAAGAAAAAGGCTCAGAAGAGGTGTTTTGTCTGTGCACATACAAAAAAACGCCCACAACAACGCAAAGACACTCGTTTTATGTGTGTGGAATGTGAAACACCACTGTGCATGGAACCATGTTTCAGAGACTTCCACAGGCTGCAGAACTTCTAGAAACATGTCCAGTGACTCTATGTATGTATATATATGATTGAACAATATAAATAACTAATATTTGTTATTGTAAAAATTTGTAAATACATTGTGTAAACAAATTAGTGAAAGAAACTTCATGTGAATATTGTGTAATAAATAGTGAGTGAATATTTGAAAAACAGCACTTATATTGGTCTCACAGGCCATAAAAGTTATTTGCAACAAAAAAAACAAAATTCGATCAGAAAACAAGTCCAAGAAAGAAAAAAAAATATTACCGGGTGACCGGCAGTCGGCGATGTTGCCGACACCGGCTCCATTTTCGCCAACTTCAAATCTCTATATCTCGGTGAGTATTGATCGCAAAAATGTATTTTTTAGCCTATTAGATTTAGAAAAAAAACTCTATCATTTCATAAGAAAAAATATTTTTTTTTTTTTTTTGAAATTCATGGACCCTGAGAACGAGATTCGGAGACCCCCCTTGGACCCTGAAAGGGTTAATACTGCACACACCAAGGGCTAAGACCCATTCTATGCTGACCAGGCATCTTAGGCCAATCGTGTCAAATTTGGAGGCAGGAAAAATAAAATGTAGATATACATTTGGGGCTCTAGCGGTACTAACGTACAGTGGACCCCCGAGTTTCAGCGGCATCGTGTTTCGTGAATTTCGCCTTTCAGCGCCTTTTTTCGGCAAAAAATACTCAAGATTCATGATTTTTTTGCGATTCGGCGATGGTACGGAATGCGTCAGTGCGGCCAGGAGTGGCTGAGCGTACACAAAGGCTCCCACACAACATTCAGAGAGTCAGTGTGGCATTGTTTGTGGGCGAGTGACCATCATCCCACGGGTTCATACGATACATTTCATAATAATCCATTGTTTTTTGTGCTTGCAACTGCTAAATAAGCCACCATGGGCCCAAAGAAAGCTCCTAGTGCCATCCTTTTGGTAAAGGTGAGAAACACGATAGAATTCAAGAAAAACTCGTAGCAAAGTACCAAAGTGGAGGAGGAAGAGAGAGGGAAGAATGTGCCTTCTTCAGTGATTCTCAATATGTAAGATACTAAAGCAGCAGAAGTCGATAAAGGCTATAGCACCAGCCAGCAATAAAGTGTAGCATTAACAGTGTAGCAAGTAAGTTAAGTGATTAAGAGATAGAAAAAGGACACTAAAGTAACTCTCCAATGTTGTTGGAGGAATATTGAGCCACTGAACATACACCGCCCTGCTATTTTCCACCACCCTAAACCTCTGCCAGCATCTCCTCCATCAAACTAATTAATTAAACTAACATCTCCTCCACGGTAAGTGTAAATATTTCTTATTTATAAATTAACCCTTTGAGAGTTTTTGACGTACTAGTACGGCTTACATGCCAGGGCGTTTGACGTATACTAGTACGCCTAAATTCTAGCGCCCTCAAATCAAGCAGAAACAGGCTGGTAGGCCTAGATATCAGAGAATGGGTCTGTGCGGTCAGTGTGCGCAGTATAAAAAAAATCCTGCACCACACATTGCATAATGAGGAAAAAAACTCTGACCGTATTTTTAGTTTAAAACAGCGACTTTGCAGTCTATTTTCGTATGGTATTTATGATTATATTCTCGTTTTCGTGGTCTCATTTGATAGAATGGAAGATATGTTAGAGAAATAGACATAATTTTGATCGGTTTCTCAATGACAAGTACCTAGAAATTGAGCGCAAAGTAGCGAAAATGTTCGATTTTTGGCGATGTTCAAGAGTAAACAAATCACACCACACGTACAATACACATCAACTGGCGACTCTAATATTCTTGCACAAGTGTGCTGATGTCATTTATACCGTTTTTACAATGATGCAGTAGTATACATAATAATAAATCTTCAATTTATTGTGAGAATAAAAATTCAAAATGGAAAGCAAAAGTAATGTAAGAGGGGCCTGGAAACGTGACTAATGGACAGATAAAATGTTATTCGAGTGCCAGGAATGTCTGTCTCGTTTATTCTGGACACTATTTTGAAATTGGCATCTTTTGAAATTTGTGTGAAATTGGACAAATTGCCAATTTCTGACCACCTTATTGGGTAGTTGAAATCGGTAAATTGGCAGTTTCCTGTACTCAATCGATAGAAGAAATAGTTTTCTAGCGAAATAGCTATAATTGTAGTAGACTGAAACATTGAAATTTGCCGAAAATAGGGCTCAAATTCGGCGAAATCGCCGATGCGTAAATAGCATCGATACCGCTAACTTCGCGAGAGCATAATTCCGTTAGTTTTCGATCAAATTTCATAATTTTGGTGGCGTTATGATCAGAAAAAGATTCTCTATCATTTCATGAGAAAAAATAATTTTTTTATTTTCCCGAAAATGTTTCGACCCTGAGAGAGAGTTAAGAATCGGGGTCTCGACTCTGAAAGGGTTAAAGTGTAAATATTTCTTATTTATAAATTATGTACATTGTTTCAGTGTGAATAGTGGTGGATGCTTCTGATGCCACCTCCACTACCACTAATATGTACGGCTTCTCTCAGTGGCCCTTATAAACCCAACAATAACACCACCACCACTTACTCCTCACATTCATAATGACATTTTATTCATTCTAGAGTATATATCATGTTTCTATGTTATTAATATTGTTAAATATGTCATATTAGATGAATTGTGATAGATAAATAAGCCGTAGAGATGATATTAGCGTCATATTGAAGCATAATAAACTTGCCTCCCTCTCTCCTCCCTCTCCCCTCCTACCCGTGTTCCATTCACCAACAAGTCTTCAATAAAGGTAAGTGTGATGTTAAATGTTTATTTATCCATTTTATTAGTGCTTTATATTTATTTGTCATTGTTTTCTGTATGTAAATCTATATTTAATCTCTAAAAAAATTATTTTGGTTAATACTTTTGGGTGTATGAAACGGATTAATTGGATTTCCATTATTTCTTATGGGGAAAATGGATTCGCCTATCATGAATTTTGCTTTTTAGTGGACTCTCTGGAACGGATTAATCATGAAACTCGGGTCCACTGTATATATACGTTTGGACCATTAATGGGTTAAATCTTTCTTTCTTTCAACACGTCGGTCGTTTCCCACCGAAGCGGGGTGGCCGAAAAGGGAAAACGAAAGTTTCTCCTTTTACATTTAGTAATATATACAGGAGAAGGGGTTACTAGCCCCTTGCTCCCGGCATTTTAGTCGCCTCTTACGACACGCATGGCTTACGGAGGAAGAATTCTGTTCCATTTCCCCATGGAGATAAGAGGAAATAAGAACAAGAACTAGTAAGAAAATAGAAGAAAACCCAGAGGGGTGTGTGTATATATATATAAATATGCTTGTACATGAATGTGTAGTGTGACCTAAGTGTAAGTAGAAGTAACAAGACATACCTGAAATCTTGCATGTTTATGAGACAGAAAAAAGACACCAGCAATCCTACCATCATGTAAAACAATTACAGGCTTTCGTTTTAGACTCACTTGGCAGGACAGTAGTACCTCCCTGGGCGGTTGCTGTCTACCAACCTACTACCTAGAATGGGTTAAATATCCAACTTAATATATCAATAAATGGTAAATTTCTAGGTCTTCTCCTTGACTGTAATCTTAAATTTCATTCCCACATCCAGCATATATCCAAGAAAATTTCCAAATCAGTAGGCATACTTTCCAAGATACGATACTATGTACCCCAAACGACACTCCTTACACAATATACCCCTCTTTAGTATACAGTGGACCCCCGGTTTATGATAGTCTCCAAACTCGCCCTTTTATGTAAGTTTATTTTTGTAAGTGCTTTTGTTAGTGTATTTTTGGGGGTCTAAAAAGACTAATCTAATTTACATTATTCCTTATGGGAATAAATTCGTTCGGTAATGGCACTTGAACAGCATTCTTGAACGAAAAAATGACGTTATCCAGGGGTCCACTGTATATCCTTACCTCACCTATAGTATTTGTACCTGGGAATCAACCACAGCCAACCACCTTAAACCTTTAATAACCCAACAAAAAGCTGCTGTGCAAATGATTACCAGCTCCTGTGCTAGACAGCACACCCCACCACTTTTCAAAAGCCTGAACTTACTAAATATATGAGACACACTCATATAATTGTGCCTGCTACATATACAAAACATTAAACTCCAATATAAACCCTCCACTTAAACTTCTCCTTGATAGCTACAACAGAACGCACAGTCACAATACAAGGCATAAGGCACTCTTTGACATCCCTTGCGTCAGTCTCACACTATGCAAAAATTCAATGTGTATAATGGGCCTGAAGATCCGGAATTCACTACCTGAACTGGTAATGGATCCCCTGACTACTTATAAATTGAGGACTTTACTTAACCCTTTGGGGGTCAAAGGACCCTCTCCGAAACTCGTTCTCAGGGTCCAAGAATTTAAAAAAAAAAAAAAAAAAAAATTCTAATGAAATGATAGAGAATCTTTTTCCGATCATAGCGTCACAAAAATTATGAAATTTAATCGAAAACTAACGGAATTATGCTTTCGCAAAGTTAGCGGTATCGATGACATTTACGCATCGGCGATTTTGCCCACTTTGAGCCCTATTTTCGGCAAATTCCAATGTTTCAGTCTACTAAAATAATAGCTATTTTGCTAGAACTCCATTTCTTCTATCGATTGAGTACAAGAAACCGCCTATTTACCAATTTCAACTACCCAAAATAGTGGTCAGAAAATGGCAATTTGGCCAATTTCACACAAATTTCAAACGATGCCAATTTCAAAATAGGGTCCAGAATAAACAAGGCAGATATTCCTGGCACTAAAAAAACATCTTCTCTGTTCATTAGTCACGTCTCCAGGCCCCTCTTACATTACTTTTGCTTTCCATTTTGAATTTTTATTCTCACAAAAAATAGAAGATTTACCGTTATGTATACAACTGCATCATTGTAAAAATGGTATAAATAATATCAGCGCACTTGTGCAAGAATATTAGACTCGCCAGTTGATGTGTATTGGATGCATGGTGTGATTTGTTTACTCTTGAAAATCGGTCAAAATCGAACATTTTCGCTACTTTCCGCTCAGTTTCAAGGTACTTGTTATCGTGAAACCAGTCAAAATTATCTCTATTTCTGTAATCTATCATCTATTCTGTAAAATGAGACTAAGAAAATGAGAATACAAGCATAAATACCATACGAAAATAGACTGCAAAGTCGCTGTTTTAAACCAAAAATACGGTCATTTTTTTTCCCCTTATTATGCACTGTGTGGTGCAGGAATTTTTTTATACAGTAGACCGTCATTTAGCACGATAGTTACGTTCCTGAAAAAGTCGTGTTAGATAATTTCGTGTTAAATAATTAAAATAACTTATGGGAAAAATAGGGTTATGTTCCTGGGAGTCCCCAAAAAGCCAAACAAGTTTTTTTTAGACCAACAGATCTTACAAAAATAAAAGTGAATATGTAATTGTAGTTCATTATCGTGATGTATTATGTTGTTTTTACTGCTTAAGACTACAAATGTAATAGAAATAATAGTATTTACCTTAAATTGTGGGTGCTGGTGTTTGTGGATGATTGTGAAGAGAGTGGAGAGTTATGCTGAGGTGGATAGTAGAGGTTCTAGAACTGAAGTCGATGGTTGAACTGAGTGTCTAACTTTAAGTCAGTCAAGCCAGTCAGTAAGTCAGTCAGTCATTCAGTAAGTCAGTCAAGCCATTCAGTAAGTCAGTCAAGTCATTCAGTAAGTCAGTCAAGTCATTCAGTAAGTCAGTCAAGTCATTCAGTAAGTCAGTCAAGGCATTCAGTAAGTCAGTCAAGTCATTCAGTAAGTCAGTCAAGTCATTCAGTAAGTCAGTCAAGTCATTTAGTAAGTCAGTCAAGTCATTCAGTAAGTCAGTCAAGTCATTCAGTAAGTCAGTCAAGTCATTCAGTAAGTCAGTCAAGTCATTCAGTAAGTCAGTCAAGTCATTCAGTAAGTCAGTCAAGTCATTCAGTAAGTCAGTCAAGTCAGTCAGTCAGTCAGTCAGTCAAGTCAGTCAGTCAGTAAGTCAGTCAGTCACACAAACTTATGTTTACATCATTTTATGTGTACAAAGTAACACTTCATTATGGCCACGGGTTATGTCGTGTCTAATATCTTTGTTTTCTTCGTTAATTCAAAATAAAAAAACAATTCACTCTCTCCTATTCTTCACAAACACAGCTGGCTTGTAGCTGAGGACTTTTTGAGGCGTATGAAATACGTACGAATGCTGGGATGGTGGGGTCCGTGGTGGCTGGGTAAGGCAGGTGGTGTCCGCTGAACAACAACAACAAGGCTGCTTGTGGGAATGGTTATATGTTTTTCCTTCCCACAAACTGTAAGTAAGTTTATTCAGATATACACAGATACAGTTACGAAGAGTATCATACATAGCAGCATATGTGTAGAGAACCTAGGATAACCCAAAAAAGTCAGAGTGACTTAGTATTTCCATTGACTTTTTTTTGGGTTATCCTAGGTTCTCTACACATATGCTGCTATGTATGATAATGTATGTAACTGTACTCACCTAATTGTGGTTGCAGGGGTCGAGACTCAGCTCTTGGCCCCGTGTATCTGAATAAACTTACAGTTTGCAGGAAGGAAAAACAAATTCCCTTTTCCTCAAAGCATGAGGATTCTTAGGCAGTAAATAACCATGGGCTTACACTTGAAATCACCTGATGCATTACTAAAAAGGAGCAAGGTGAAGCGATCCTTTGCTGTCTTGAAGCCTGGTGCACTTTTCTCTTGCTGACTGATATAAGTTCGTGTTGGCATTTTCTTCCAGAAAACACTTGTCTCGTCAGCATTAAACACTTGATGTAGCTCATAGCCACCCTTAGTAGGACCCCCACTGACTCAATAGTTTAACCCATCGCGAGCGACCGCTCGCTCAAAATTTTTCCCCTCCTGCCGAACCGTGTAATATCATCTTTATGTTGTGTAAGATGATAATGTGTCGCAAATCTTAAATCGTGCAATACCCGTAACGTGCAACATAATCTCGTGCTAAATGACGTTCTATTGTACTGCGCACACTGACCACACAGACCCATTCTCTCACATCTAGGCCTAACAGCCTGTTTCTGCTTGATTTGAGGGTGCTAGAATTTAGGCGTACTAGTACGACCAAAACCCTGGGGCGTAAGCCGTACTAGTACGACCGAAACCCCGAAAGGGTTAAAAATGATCTCATCTCTCAATACTAACCAAACCAACCAAAACAACTTCTAATCAGTTTGAAGCAACTCTCCCAAATATTATATTATATGACCTCTAGTCTATTAAACATCTGCCAATCCATGAAATATTACTGTTTGAACCATTATTTGCAATATTGTTTTTATTATGTGCAACTTCAAGATTATTATTCTTATAAACCTCCACCTTGACTACCTCGCATTAGTATTAAGATTAAGTAAAGATTTTAATACAAGGTAACCACTCTTATCTTGTCTAGATTTAAGTAGTTATTATGTATGTACTAGGATTAGTCTGCCTGGAATGCCCCAGCATGATAATGGCTTTCTTTGTACAGTGGTACCTCGAGTTACGATGGTCCCCAAAATCGCCCTTTTATGTAAGTTTATTTTTTTAAATGCTTTTGTAGGTATATTTTTGGGGGTGTAAAAGGACTAGTCTATTTTACATTATTCCTTATGGCGATAAATTCATTTGGTAATGGCACTTGAACAGCATTCTCGAACGAAAAAATATCGTAACTCGAGGTACCACTGTACTTAGCAAACCAAAATTGTAATTACACATTGTTACCTTTACAAAGAAATAAAATCCTTATCTTTTATCTTTACTTATTTGACTGATTTACTAACAGACTTGAATGACTGACTTACTGATTGACTTACTGACATGACTGACTTACTTTACTGACTGACTGACTGACTTACTTGACTTACTGACTGGCTGACTTACTGATATGACTGACTGACTTACTTGACTGGCTTACTGACTAACTGCCTTGACTTTACTGATGTACTAACTTAAAGTTAGATTTTTTCACTGAAGAGGACCCTGACAAATCTAGAAGCAGTGTTTTGAAATGGTGTCTAGAGCAGCTGATGCTTTACTGTCAGCTGTATAATGTATGGCAGGGTAAAATAGCCCAGAAATCCATTACAGAAATTATGCACACTCCAGTACAACCATTGACTTCAGTACCAGATCCTCTGCCATCCACCTCAACCCAATAGGGTCAAAACATAACTCTCCACTCTCTTCACAATCATCGACAAACACCAGCACTCACAATTTAAGGTAAGAAATACTATTATTTCTGTTGCATTTGTAGTCTTAAGCAGTAAAAACAACATAATACATCACGACAATGAACAACAATTACGTTACCCTACTTTTCCCACAAGTTCTTCAGTTTATCTAACACGGATTTACCTAATACGGCACTTTCAGGAACGCAACTACCATGTAATATAATGATCTACTGTATACATGCTTGTACATGCATGTGTAATGTGACCTAAGGGTAAGTAGAAGTAGCAAGAAGTACCTGAAACTTTAAATGTTTACAAGACAAAAAAAGATACTAGCAATCCTACCATCATGTAAAACAATTACATGTTTCCGTTTTACACTCACTTGGCAGGATCGTAGTACCTCCCTGGGCGGTTGCTGTCTACTAACCTACTACAGTGGTACCTCGAGTTACGATATTTTTTCGTTCGAGAATGCTGTTCAAGTGCCATTACCAAACGAATTTATCCCCATAAGGAATAATGTAAAATAGACTAGTCCTTTTACACCCCCAAAAATATACTTACAAAAGCATTTAAAAAAATAAACTTACATAAAAGGGCGATTTTGGGGACCATCGTAACTCGAGGTACCACTGTACCTAGTTATCCCACAGTTAAAGGGTTAAACTGAAATTTTTTCATTTTTTTTTTATTAACACATCAGCCGATTCCCACCAAGGCAGGGTGGCCCGAAAAAGAAAAACTTTCATCATCATTCACTCCATCACTGTCTTGCCAGAGGGGTGCTTTACACTACAGTTATAAAACTGCAACATTAACACCCCTCCTTCAGAGTGCAGACACTGTACTTCCCATCTCCAGGACTCAAGTCCGGCCTGCCGGTTTCCCTGAATCCCTTCATAAATGTTACCTTGCTCACACTCCAACAGCACGTCAAGTATTAAAAACCATTTGTCTCCATTCACTCCTATCAAATACGCACACGCATGCTTGCTGGAAATCCAAGCCCTCGCACACAAAACCTCTTTTACCCCTCCCTCCAACCTTTCCTAGGCCGACCCCTACCCCGCCTTCCCTCCACTACAGATTTATACACTCTCGAGGTCATTCTGTTTCGTTCCATTCTCTCTACATGTCCGAACCACCTCAACAACCCCTCCTCAGCCCTCTGGATAATAGTTTTGGTAATCCCGCACCTCCTCCTAATTTCCAAACTCCGAATTCTCTGCATTATATTCACACCACACATTGACCTCAGACATGACATCTCCACTGCCTCCACCCTTCTCCTCGTTGCGACATTCATCACCCATGCTTCACACCCATATAAGTGTGTTGGTATAACTATACTCTCATACATTCCCCTCTTAACTTCCATGGACAAAGTTCTTTGTCTCCACAGGCTCCGAAGTGCACCACTCACCCTTTTCCCCTCATCAATTCTATGATTCACCTCATCCTTCATAGACCCATCTGCTGACATGTCCACTCCCAAATATCTGAATACATTCACCTCCTCCATACTCTCTCCCTCCAATCTGATATCCAATCTTTCGTCACCTAATCTTTTTGTTATCCTCATCACCTTACTCTTTCCTATATTCACTTTCAATTTTCTTCTTTTACATACCTTACCAAATTCATCCACCAACTTCTGCAACTTCTCTTCAGAATCTCCCAAAAGCACAGTGTCATCAGCAAAAAGCAACTGTGACAACTCCCACTTTGTATTTGATTCTTTGTCTTTTAACCCCACACCTCTTGCCAAGACCCTCCCATTCACTTCTCTTACAACCCCATCTATAAATATATTGAACAACCACGGTAACATCACACATCCCTGTCTAAGGCCTACTTTTACAGAGAAATAATCTCCCTCTCTCCTACACACTCTAACCTGAGCCTCACTATCCTCATAAAAGCTCTTCACTGCTTTCAGTAACCTACCTCCTATTCCATACACCTGCAACATCTGCACATGTGCACTTTATAGGGTAATTTTGATAGTCAAATGTGTGGTTTCTTAAGCTCATTCAATAGAATGAAAGGCATTCTAGTGAAATAACTAAAAATTGGGAATTGGCCAAAAATAGGACTTTAAAGTGGGTGAAATAGCTAATGCATAAATTGTGTCCAGACCACTAACTTTGCACTTACATAATTCCATAAGTTTTCTATCAAATTTTTGTACTTTTGGTGTTAGCCTTCAGAAGAAGATTCTCTACCATTTCAGAAGAATTTTCTTTTAAAGTGAACACAGAGCAATATTAATTTTGGGGTCTGGACAGTGGAAGGGTTAAATGCCACAGGTGATGAATAGCTTCTATTTTTCTTACCTCAGGTTCTCCAGTGTCTAGGTTTGTCTGAATGAGAATCTTGCCAATTCGGACATCTTTTAAAACTTCACAAAGAGCATTCTCCATTGTTTCTCCTGCTCTTAGGATGGACACTCCACAAATCTTTTCTGTTGCAATGCGCTTACCCTCATAAGGGATGCCCTGGGGGGTTTCAACCGTCACATCCTGCTTGAAAGTGTAAGATGACATTTAGGAGTGAATTCATTTAAATCTTTCCAGTTTATGCTATGCTGTTTTTTTCACATGAAGAACATGGCAGTACATTTATGATAAACTGCCACTGCTCCAATGATAAGGGTCCAATAAGATGAGTCCTATCTACATTTATTAACAGACAAGTATATTAACAACAGAAAGCAGATACAGTTTATAGAAAGAAACCTTTTATAACAATAAGGGCTAATTCACTATTTGCACATTACCATAAAGAAGGTTGATGTATAAATACAGCTATAAAAAAGTATTCATGTAGAACAGTTTTTGTATATTAACACTTCTATCACTGTGTAATGTTTACATTCACAGTGATAGCAGTGTTAATATACAAAACCATAACATTTTATGTTATGGTTTTACTGAAGAATTATAAAATAGCATAGTTTAAAAAAATTTTTGATCAAGATGACTTTTAATTTCAGAAAAAAATAAAAAACAGAAGAAAAAACAAAAAGTAAGCCTAGCAGAGGTTGTAATGATGAACAATCACTGAGAGAAACATGACATTTTCTATTTCACATGGCAAGTTACTGCATTACCAAGTGCAAATAAAATAGCCCAACATACAATCCACTTCCTTACCTGAAATGGTCATAATAAACAACTGCTATTTCATTATATCACCAAGTCTCCCAAAATAATCATTCTATGTACAGTGGACCCTCACTATTCGAACACTCCAAAACTCACCCTCATTCCAGAATGCTGTTCAAGTGCTGTTACCTAACGAATTTATTCCCATAAGGAATGATGTAAATTAGATTAGTCCATTTCAGACCCCCAAAAATACACTTATAAAAGCACTTACAATAATAAACTTACATAAAAGGGTGAGTTTTGGAGTGTTCGAATAGCGAGGGTCCACTGTATATTTGATACCTTCTACCCTCAAGTAATTACATCAGTGAGGAGTAGCTAAAGGCATAAGTTTCACCATGGATATTTCAAATGCCTTAAAGTGATATTTATGAAAGTTCACTTAAACATATGCCATGAGCATCTAAATTCTGGTTCGGCTATCATAAAAAGGACTCTTGGTAAACAGTGGTAAAAGCCAACAAGTGAAATTAAAGACTCTGAGACTAGGAAATGCTTTCATTATAACATTTCGTAAGCATCAGAATTCGTAATTTTCGCTAATTGTAACGTTTTTTCGTCAAAATAGTGACTCGCGGATCGTCATTTGACTCGCAAACAGTCATTCATCCCGAATGCGTATGAGCAGCCCCACACACTATTCACAGTCAATGTGCTATTGTTTATCAGCGAGTGAGCACGATCCCACGCGTTCATACGATACATTTCATAATATTCCATTCGTTTTAGTGCTTGCAGCTGCTAAATAAGCCACCATGAGCCTAAAGAAAGCTCCTAGTGCCAGCCTTTTGGTAAAGAAGGTGAGAAACATGATAGAAATGAAGAAAGAATTCATTGCAAAATATGAAAGTGGAATGCGTGTGGCCGAGTGTAGCAGTCATGCAGGGAGTGTAGCAGGCATGCAGGGAGTGTAGCAGGCATGCAGGGAGTGTAGCAGGCATGTAGGGAGTGTAGCAGGCATGCAGGGAGTGTAGCAGGCATGCAGGGAGTGTAGCAGGAAGGCAGGGAGTGTAGCAGGAAGGCAGGGAGTGTAGCAGGAAGGCAGGGAGTGTAGCAGGAAGGCAGGGAGTGTAGCAGGAAGGCAGGGAGTGTAGCAGGCATCCAGCGAGTGTAGCAAGAAGGCAAGGAGTGTAGCAGGCATGCCGCGTTTGTGAGTCAGTATGTTTAATAATATGTATTGAGTGGAATCAATACCGGAATCATCACTTATCTGTACAGTGGTCCCTTGGTTTTCGCCGAAAATTCGTTCCAGAATGCTGCTCAAGTGCCATTACTGAATGAATTTACTTCCTTAAGAAATAATGTCACGTAGGTTAGTCTATTTCAGACCCCCAAAAATACACTTGCAACAGCACTTACGAAAATACACTTACATAAATGTTCGAGTTTGGAGATGCACGAAAACCGAGGGACCACAACATAGCTGAACCTATTGCCAAGAAACTTCTTCATCGCTTTCCCACATAGAACTTAAGAATGGAACACTGCAGAAGGTCTACCCATATACTGTTGGTGTTGGTGGGTTGGTTTTGACATGGACATGCCAAGTATGGGCCAGTAGGCCTGTTGCAGTGTTCCTCCTTTCTTATGTTTTTATGTTCCCATACTTGTCCAATCTCTTTTTATGTTACCCAAGGTTGTAACTATCACCCTACTTTGAAGACTGTCACATGCAGCATTCTCCACCTAACCCAGCATTCTCCACCTGACTAGATCCTATAAGTGCTCTTGTATCTATCCAGGTAGATCTGTTTGTGACTCGATAAAGCCCACTGCGTGGGCGAAACGTTGTCAATAAAGGATCACATTATACTGCTTAAGTATTTATTTTTCCAAGTTTACTGAGTACAGGTAGTAGGTTGGTAGACAGCAATTGCCCAGGGAGGTACTACCGTCCTGTCAAGTGAGTGTAAAACGAAAGCCTGTAATTGTTTTATGTGATAGTAAGATTGCTGGTGTCTCTTTTTCTGTCTCATAAACATGCAAGATATAGGTAGTAGGTTGGTAGACAGCAACCACCCAGGGAGGTACTACCGTCCTGCCAAGTGAGTGTAAAACGAAAGCCTGTAATTGTTTTACATGATGGTAGGATTGCTGGAATATTTTTTCTGTCTCATAAACATGCAAGATTTCAGGTACATCTTGCTACTTCTACTTACACTTAGGTCACACTACACATTCATGTACAAGCATATATATACACACCCCTCTGGGTTTTCTTCTATTTTCTTACTAGTTCTTGTTCTTATTTCCTCTTATCTCCATGGGGAAGTGGAACAGAATTCTTCCTCCGTAAGCCATGCGTGTCGTAAGAGGCGACTAAAATGCTGGGAGCAGGGGCTAGTAACCCCTTCTCCTGTATATATTACTAAATGTAAAATGGGAAACTTTCGTTTTTCATTTTGGGCCACCCTGCTTTGGTGGGAAACGGCCGACGTGTTGAAAGAAGAAGAAGAAACATGCAAGATTTCAGGTACATCTTGCTACTTCTCCTTACACTTAGGTCACACTGTACATTCATGTACAAGCATATATGTACACACCCCTCTGGGTTTTCTTCTATTTTCTTAATAGTTCTTGTTCTTATTTCCTCTTATCTCCATGGGGAAGTGGAACAGAATTCTTCCTCCGTAAGTCATGCGTGTCGTAAGAGGCGACTAAAATGCTGGGAGCAAGGGGCTAGTAACCCCTTCTCCTGTATATATTACTAAATGTAAAAGGAACTTTCGTTTTTCCTTTTGGGCCACCCTGCCTCGGTGAGAAACAGCCGATGTGTTGAAAGAAAGAAGTTTACTGAGTATACCAGGTAAAGTGTACGGTAGGGTTATTATTGAAAGAATTAGAGAGAAGACAGAGAGTAGGATTGCAGATGAGCAAGGAGGCTTTAGAGTGGGTAGGGGATGTGTAGATCAAGTGTTTACATTGAAGCATATATGTGAACAGTATTTAGATAAAGGTAGGGAAGTTTTCATTGCATTTATGGATTTAGGAAAGGCATATGATAGAGTGGATAGGGAAGCAATGTGGCAAATGTTGCAAGTGTATGAAATAGGTAGTAAGTTACTAAATGCTGTAAAGAGTTTTTCATGAGGATAGTGAGGCTCGGGTTAGGGTGTGTAGTAGAGAGGGAGATTACTTCCTGGTAAAAGTAGGTCTTAGACAGGGATGTGTAATTTCACCATGGTTGTTTAACCCTTTGACTGTTTTGGTCGTACATATACGTCTTATGAGCCAGTGTTTCGGACGTATATATACTAAAAAATTCTAGCGGCTTCAAATCAAGCGGGAGAAAGCTGGTAGACCCACATATGAGAGAATGGGTCTGTGTGGTCAGTGTGCGCTGTATAAAAAAAAATCCTGCAGCACGCAGTGCATAATGAGGAAAAAAAAAACTCTGACAGTGTTTTTGGATTAAAATGCCGACTTTGAGGTGTATTTTCGTATAGTATTTATGGTTGTATTCTCTTTTTCGTGGTCTCATTTGATAGAATGGAAAACATATTACAGAAATAGAGATGATTTTTATTAGTTTCATGAAGAAAATGACCTTGAAACTGAGCTCAAATTAGTGGAAATGTTCAATTTTTGTCAATGTTCAAGAGTACACAAATCACGCCATTCGTCCAATACACGTCAACTGGTGAGTCTAATATTCTTACACAAGTGCACTGATATTATTTATACCATTTTTACAATAATACAGTAGTCTGCATAACAGAAAATCTTCTAATTTTTTGCGTGAATAAAAAATCAAAATAGAAAGGAAGAGTAATATAAGAGGGGCCTAAAGATGTGACTAATGAACAGAGAAAATCTTATTTTAGTGCCAGGAATGTCTGCATTGTTTATTTGGGACCCTATTTTGAAATTGACATCTTTTTTATTTTGCATGAAATTGGCCAAATTGCCAATTTCTGACCACTTTATTGGGTAGTTGAAATCGGTAAATTGGTGGTTTCTTGTACTCAGTCGATAGAACAAATGGAGTTCTAAAGAAATAGTATGAGTTTGGTCGACTGTAATAATGGAATTGGCCGAAAATAGGGCTCAAAGTCGGCAAAATCGCCGATGCGTATATATTGGCAACATCGCTAACTTTGCGAGAGCGTAATTCCGTACGTTTTCCATCAAATTTCGTACTTTTGGTGTCATTACCATCAGGAAAAGATTCTCTATCATTTCATAAGAAAAAATATTTTTTTTTTTTCCAAAATTTTGCGACATGGAATGACAGTTTCAGAATGGGGCCTCCGACAGTCAAAGGATTAATATATTTATAGATGGGGTTGTAAAAGAAGTAAATGCTAGGGTGTTGGGGAGAGGGGTGGGATTAAATTATGGGGAATCAAATGCAAAATGGAAGTTGACACAGTTACTTTTTGCTGATGATACTGTGCTTATGGGAGATTCTAAAGAAAAGTTGCAAAGGTTAGTGGACGAGTTTGGGAGGGTGTGTAAAGGTAGCAAGTTGAAAGTGAACATAGATAAGAGTAAGGTGATGAGGGTATCAAACGATTTAAAAATAAAGAAAAATTGGTTATCACATTGGAAGAGGGATTATGGAAGAAGTGAATGTGTTCAGATATTTGGAAGTTGACTTGTCAGCGGATGGGTTTATGAAGGATGAGGTTAACCATAGAATTGATCAAGGAAAAAAGGTGAGTGGTGCGTAGAGGTATCTGTGGAGACAAAAATCGTTATCCATGGAGGCAAAGAAGGGAATGTACGAAAGTATAGTGGTACCAACACTCTTATATGGGTGTGAAGCATGGGTTGCAAATGCTGCAGCGAGGAGGCGGCTGGAGGCAGTGGAGATGTCCTGTCTAAGGGCAATGTGTGGTGTAAATATTATGCAGAAAATTCGGAGTGTGGAAATTAGGAGGAGGTGTGGAGTTATTAAAAGTATTTGTCAGAGGGCTGAAGAGGGGTTGTTGAGGTGGTTTGGTCATTTAGATAGAATGGATCAAAGTAGAATGACTTGGAGAGTCTATAAATCTGTAGGGGAAGGAAGGCAGGGTAGGGGTCGTCCTCAAAAAGGTTGGAGGGAGGGGGTAAAGGAGGTTTTGTGGGCGAGGGGCTTGGACTTCCAGCAAGCATGTGTGAGCGTGTTAGATAGGAGTGAATGGAAACGAATGGTTTTTGGGACCTGACGAGCTGTTGGAGTGTGAGCAGGGTAATATTGTGTGAATTGATTCAGGGAAACCAGTTAATTGATTTAGTTGGACTTGAGTCCTGGAAATGGGAAGTACTGTACAATCCCTGCACTTTAAAGGAGAGGTTTGGGATATTGGCAGTTTGGAGGGACTACTAAACTGTCATATCTGAGCGCCTCTGCAAAGAGAGTGATTATGTATGAGTGAGGAGGTGAGTGTTGAATGATGATGAAAGTATTTTCTTTTTGGGGATTTTCTTTCTTTTTGGGTCACCCTGCCTCGGTTTGAGACGGCCGACTTGTTGAAAAAAAAAAAAAAAAAAAAAAAGTAATGAATGTACTGTGGCAGTCCTAGTGGCATTAAAAAACAAAGAAGGGAAGTAACCCCGGAAAAGGACTTGATACCTGAAGTCTTTATGGAAGGGGATTCCCCTTCCAGTAATTTCTCCATTCCTCTCCCCTCCTCCCATCTTCCATACACTAAGAATAGTCTTCAATAACGGTAAGAGTCATGTTATTATTGTTTTATTCTTCATGTCTTATTGTTTTCTGTGTATGTAAATCTATATTTCATGTAAAAAAATTATTTTTTTAATACTTTTGGGTGTCTGGAACGGATTAATTTTATTTACATTATTTCTTATGGGGAAAATGGTTTCGCAAATCGTCAATTTCGCCTTTAGTCACACTCTCTGGAACGGCTTAATTACGAAAAATGAGGGTCCATTGTATAGGCTTTTATCAGGTATAAAGGAAAAGAGCAGATACCTACATCACCTTATAAAACATGAGAGCACCCTGATCTTAGGGTGGTCACATGTCTTATAAGGTGGCTTATTAGCTCATTCCTGCATATTTAATAAAGCCAAGCTTTAGGTGAAACATCTTAATAAAGGAATTCATTGCTACCAGTGTCTTTATTTCCAGAAAAATACCCTTGTTTGTTTTGAGAATATTATGTGTGTGTGTGTGGATAAGTGGCACCACATCATTTAATAATCAAAATAATATGCAGACTGTTAGTTTTATCTTAATAATATTATAAAAACCTCAAGTTTCATGTTCATTAGCTTCAATTTTACCTAAAATATCATCACCAATTTTATTTTTCCCTAAAATTTATGATTATCATTAATTTAATTATTAATATTAATGAATTCAAATATAAACACAACTTAAATAAACTTAAAACTGAAAGTCATACAACCAATGATGCAATTCTCACATCTGAACAGAAAGAGAGAATTTAGATACTGGAAGGTCTACTTGTTTAATCATGAAAAAAGTAAAGGGTAGAATGCATAAAAACCAACTAATGGTAAAACAAAGTAATTATCTGTTCTGATCCTAACCGTAAAAGGCAGTAAAGTCAGCGCATGTTCGATGACAAGTCGTATTAATCTTTTAGAATAAAATATGAACTCATCACGTGGAGTGTCCTTGTTACGTATAAATGTATGAAGTCCACGAATTTGTGGTGTGGAAGGCAGCAGGTGGAGGGAATTGGGTCTTGACATACCAAAATTTGCATTGGCCAGCTTTTCACGAAGTTTGAAGCCTCTCTGTAAAAAAAAATTATTTAAAATGTAATGCATCATTAAATTTTCAAATGATTACACATAAATACTGCAGTTTCAATAACTAATGCAACATCAGACATCCTTGTCTAAGCTTCACTTTACAACAAAACCCATTATTTTTTCAGCTCGCCATAACATGTTCATCACCTCATAAAAGGAAAACAAAGTACAGTGGAACCCCGAGTTACGTACACCCCGGAAATCGTACAATTATGTAAGTACAGTGGTCCCCCGAGTAACGTAAACACTTCATTCCAGAAGCCTGCTCAAGTGCCATTACCGAACGAATTTACTGACTTAAGAAATAATGTCAAGTAAGTTAGTCTATTTCAGACCCCCAAAATTACACTTACAAAAGCACTTACAATATTATACTTACATAATTGTACGATTTCCGGGGTGTTCGTAACTCGGGGGTCCACTGTATAATATTGTAAGTGCTTTTGTAAGTGTATTTTTTGGGGTCTGAAATGGACTAACCTACTTGACATTTTTTCTCAAGGGAGTAAATTCGTTCGGTAATGGCACTTGAGCAGGCTTCTGGAATGAAGTTTTTACGTTACTCGGGGGTCCACTGTACAATATTAAATATAACAAACAAAGTTAAATTGTGCAAATGTCATAAAACACAAATACGGTAATTAGTCATATATTTATACTCTGAAGGAGGAGTGTTAATGTTGCAGTTTTAAAACTGTAGTGTAAAGCACCCCTCTGGCAAGACAGTGATGGAGTGAATGATGATGAAAGTTTTTCTTTTTCGGGCCACCCTGCCTTGGTGGGAATCGGCCGATGTGTTAATAAAAAAAAAAAAAAAAAAAAATTTATACCTCACTACAAATACAGATTTTTTTTACAAGCTGGCAGGGTGACCCAAAAAAGAAACACCTTCCTCATCATTTACACTATCGTTGTCTTGCCAGAGGTATGCAGATATGACAGTTTAGATGTCCCTCTAAACAGCAAATATCCCAAACCCCTCCTTTAGAGAGCACCTCCAGGAATGAATGCTTTGTGTGAGAGGTGTGGGGTTCAAAAATATGGGGAATATGATTTCTGGCGAGTGTTATCACGATTGCTTTTGTCCCCCAACACCATGACCTGGAAACTATCATGATATTACAGCTGTTTCAAGATGTGACATTCCTTAGGAGCAGTGGTATATCAAACTTATAGTAATATCGTGCATCTTTATTGGCAAGATAACTGGTGTCAAAGTGGCCTGTGGTGCAAAATGCAGAGATGGAAGGATAGCAGGTTGTGTCAGGGATGCTGGTGATGCCACATGCAGTGTTGGTAGGGCAACTGGTTATGTCACTGCTATTGGTGGTGCGTCATATGGCATATTTACGCTTAAGAGGAGAATAATGTTTGTCACAGTCACTTAAATCAACATCTTCTACTGCACCACTGTGCAGTTTTACCTATCTTGTCCTACTCTGATCCAGAAGTTAGATACTTTTTCCTTAACACGAGATGCCTGACAGCCCAAATAACTGAGCAGAGACCCACATCTGTGGTGCTCAGCAAATCTGAAGGCACAAAAAATGGCCATATGGTATACATCTGTGTGTCCTGAGTTACGGCATATGTCAGACATAGTTTAATGGTTAAAGTAATATTCCTTAAACAGTGGTTTGTAGCCCCCACAGGGGCCATGAGTAAGCCTTGAGTGACTGGTGGGTTGTATGGCATATCTTGCCAAGAAACACCACACTAGAGGATCACACAGCAGACCCAAAACCAAGAGTGTTACTAACCTCCAAATGCCTGCTAAACTTAAAAAAAACTCACCAAGTAATTAAAATGAGCTCCACTGCATTTCCTGTTTTGTCCTAGGTTAACATCATCTTCCAAGTTAAGGAAAATGACAGTAAGTGTCTCCATGAACAACACACATGTGGAACAAACTATTCCATAGTCCCCCATATTCCAGGATTAAGCAACAAAGGCAGCTCTTAGACATACTGTTGAACTATAGCTTCTCTGGAATGGTAAGCTAGTACAGCTTATACTATTACTGACAAAAAATATCCCTACCATAAAAAATAGCTGTCCTCAGGAATGGGGAGGTTTGGGAGAGGTAAATATTTAAAAGGATTACAAAAGCATTAATCCTTCATGGAAATTGTATTAGTTTGGAGTGAGGGCAGGGTATAAAATATTTCAATATTTTTTTTTTCACCACGTTGGTCGTCTCCCACCGAGGCAGGGTGACCCAAAAAGAAAGAAAATCCCCAAAAAGAAAATACTTTCATCATTCAACACTTTCACCTCACTCATACATAATCAATGTCTTTACAGAGCCGCTCAGATACAACAGTTTAACCCTTTGACTGTCTCGACCCCAAATCCTGAAGTGTCTATCTGTCGCAAAATATTCGAAAAAAAAAAAAATTCTTATGAAATGATAGAGAATCTTTTCCCAATGGTAATGACACCAAGTACGAAATCTGATGGAAAACTTATGGAATTACGCTCTCGTGAAGTTAGTGATCTCAGCGATATATACGCATCGGTGATTTTGCCCACTTTGAGCCCTATTTTCGGCAATTCCATTGTTCCAGTAGGCCAAACTCATAGCTATTTCATTAGAACTCCATTTGTTCTATCAATTGAGTACAAGAAACCATCCATTTACCGATTTTAACAACCCAATCAAGTGGTCAGAAATTGTCAATTTGGCCAATTTCACACAAATTAAAAAAGGTACCAATTTCACACAAATTAAAAAAGGTGCCAATTTCAAAATAGGGTCCAGAATAAACAATGAAGACATTCCTGGCACTAAAATAACATTTTCTCTGTTCATTAGTCACGTCTCCAGGCCCCTCTTATATTACTCTTGCTTTCTATTTTGAATTTTTATTCACACAAAAAATAGAAGATTTACTGTTATGCAGACTACTGTATTATTGTAAAAATGGTATAAATAATATCAGTGCACTTGTGAAAGAATATAAGACTCACCAGTTGATGTGTATTGGATGCGTGGCGTGATTTATTTACTCTTGAACATGGAAAAAAATTGAAAATTTCTGCTAATTTGAGCTCAATTTCAAGGTCCTTTTCATTGTGAAACTAATCAAAATCATCTCTATTTCTATAATATGTCTTCCATTCCAAGAAAACGAAAATACAACCATAAATACTATATGAAAATACACCTCAAAGTCGGTGTTTTAATCCAAAAACACGATCAGAGATTTTTTTGTCTCATTATGCACAGCTTGCTGCAGGATTATTTTTATACTGTGCACACTGACCACACAATCCCATTCACTCACATGTGGGCCTACCAGCTTAATCCCGCTTGATTTGAAGCTGCTAGAATTTTGGAGTATTAATACGTCTGAAACACTGGCTCGTAAGACCTATATACTGTATACTACCGAAACAGTCAAAGGGTTAAAAGTCAATCTCCAAACTGCCAATATCCCACATCCCTCCTTTAAAGTGCAGTCACTGTACTTCCCATTTCCAGGACTCAGGTCCAGCTAACCGGTTTCCCTGAATCCTTTCACAAAATATTACCCTGCTCACACTCCAACAGCTCGTCAGGTCACAAAAACCATTTGTCTCCATTCACTCCTATCTAACACGCTAACACATGCTTGCTGGAAGTCCAAGCCCCTTGCCCACAAAACCTCCTTTACCCCCTCCCTCTAACCTTTTCGGGGACGACCCCTACTCCGCCTTCCTTCCCCTACAGATTTATACGCTCTCCAAGTCATTCTACTTTGATCCATTCTCTCTAAATGACCAAACCACCTCAACAACCCCTCTTCAGCCCTCTGACTAATACTTTTAGTAACTCCACAATATTTCAATATACCAGCACTTATTCACCTGTTGGAGTTGGGTCATAACATTCTGAGCAATAAGATTAATGGCAACTTCATTTTCTCCACCTCTAGGGACAATAATGTCAGCATGAACCTGAAAGTAGAAATTTACACAATTAAACAAATATTAAACAATGCATATGCATATATGACTAAGCAAAATGATTAAAAAAAAAAAAATAAATAAAGTTCCTTAACCCTTAAACGGTCCAAACGTATATTTACGTTTACATGCCCAGTGCCCCGAATATTTTGATTTTTTTTTTTTTTTTTTTTTTAGAAATGAAGAGCACATTTTTTTAAGTGTTATAGGATAAAAAAAAAGAATTTGGGTCAGTAGTTACCGAGATATGAGGCGGAGAAGTTGGAACTGGATGCTCACCTGACAGCAATAGGAGTCCTGTCGCTTGCAGAATCGTTGCCGATATACCTTTTTTTTCACTTTTTTTTATTATTTTATATAATTTTTATGTTCTCATAATCACAATTTATAGTAGTTCTTGTGATTTCATAGCCAATCTGTGTTCTGACACTAATATTAGGTACTGAAATTGTACTCAACTAATAATACAGTGGACCCCCGGTTAATGGCCGGCTCCAAACACTAACAATTATGTAAGTGTATTTTTGTAAGTGCTTTTGTAAGTGTATGTTTGGGGGTCCAAAAGGACCCCCAAATTCTGGATAATTCTGGATCGAATTATAGCCGTTAACCGGGGGTCCACTGTAATAATGATAGTGCATAAAAATAATAATAATAATAATAATAGTGAATAATAATGTTAATAATAATAATAATAATAATGATAGTGCATAATAATAATAATAATAATAATAATAATAATAATAATAATAATAAAAGTTCCCTTGAAGCATTGTAAGATTTGTGTCGCTGCCTTATCTCCTCTGATCTCCACTAATGATGACTGGTGACATTTCATGAGGGGTGAGCCGTAGTCTTATCTCTTCTTATCAGTCCAGTAACTACAGTGATGACATTTGACGAGCTTACACTGCTTCCCTTTATTTGTTACGCAAAACCTGTCTGTGTGTCTGTCTGTATCTGTGTGTCTGTGTGTCTGTCTTTCTGTCTGCCTGTGTGTCGTCTCCTTTCTGTCTGCTTGTCTCAGAGAGTAGCTCATGAACCAACTGGTATTACGCAGATCACAAGCACAGTATAACACTTTGTCTTGATTTTTTAGTTATCCTAGGTAATTTACACTATGTATAATTGTATTTACATATGTGTTCCTGTGAGATAGAGACAGATAGAGACAGAGACAGATAGATACAGATAGACAGAGATAGACAGCCAATCAGGTACCCAGCTGACCAGCCAGCTGCTGGCCAGCCAGGTGGCCAACCAGCTGTTTGCCAGCCAGGTCCCCAGGCAGGCAGGCAGCCAGCTGGCCTGCCAGCCTGGGGCTAATAACCCCTTCTCCTGTATACATTACTAAAGTTAAAAAGAGAACCTTTTGTTTTTCTCTTTGGGCCACCCCGCCTTGGTGGGAAACAGCCGATTTGTTGAAAGAAGATGGGAATATTACAATGTGCGTTGTTGAAAGTAGTTTACAGTATGAGAATGTTACAATTGAGTGTAACGCAGTATTGTTTTGGGCAGGTATTGATTTTTTTTTTTTTACAATGTACAGTAGACCCCCGGTTTACGATAGTCTCCAAACTCGCCCTTTTATGTAAGTTTATTTTTGTAAGTGCTTTTGTAAGTGTATTTTTGGGGTCTAAAAGGACTAATCTAATTTACATTATTCCTTATGGGAATAAATTCGTTCGGTAATGGCACTTGAACAGCATTCTTGAACAAAAAAATGATGTAATCCGGGGGTCCACTGTAGTATTAAGTAATGAAATGAATTTTGGGGATCTATTTTTGAAGTTTTGAGATTTAGGTAAGTGACACTGTGATCCTTAGCACAGTATGTAGTAATGGAGGTGAATTTGAAAGCAGCTTGGAAGCTGTTTAGCTTTGAGTAAGTGATTTCTAAGAAGAGTCTTGAACTGATTTGCAGACATGGGTCCTTTTGTTTTCTCTGGCAGTGAATTCCAAATCTTAGGGCTCTTTATGTGCATAGCATTTTTGCATAGGGAGAGATGGATACGAGGGATATCAAAGAGTGATCTGTGTCTTGTATTATTATTGTGTGTTCTGTTGCAGCTGTCAAGGAGGAGTTTAACCCTTTGGGGGTCGGTGCCGTACTAGTACGTTTTATGAGCAGGGGTTGGTGCCGTACTAGTACGCCCAAATTCTAGTGGCCTCAATTTAAGCAGAAAACGTCTGGTAGGCATACATATGAAAGAATGGGTCTGTGTGGCCAGTGTGCGCAGTATAAAAAAAATCCTGCAGTACACACTGCATAATGAGAGAAAAAAAAACTCTGACCGTTTTTTTTTATTAAAACAGCGACTTTGCAGTCGATTTTCGTATGGTATTTATTGATGTATTCTCGTTTTCTTGGTCTCATTTGATAGAATGGAAGATATATTACAGAAATAGAGATGATTTTGATTGGTATGACAATGACAAGTACCTTGAAATTGAGCTCAAAGTAGCGAAAATGTTCGATTTTTGACGATGTTCAAGAGTAAACAAATCACACCATGCCTCCAATACACATCAACTGGCGAGTCTTATATTCATGTACAAGTGCTCTGATATTATTTATACCATTTTTACAATGATGCAGTTGTATACATAACAGTAAATCTTCTATTTTTTGTGAGAATAAAAATTCAAAATGAAAAGCAAAAGTAATGGAACAGGGGCCTGGAGACGTGACTAATGAACAGAGAACATGTTATTTTAGTGCCAGGAATGTCTGCCTTGTTTACTCTGGACCCTATTTTGAAATTGGCATCGTTTGAAATTTGTGTGAAATTAGAAAATTGCCATTTTCTGACCACTATTTTGGGTAGATGAAATTGGTAAATAGGTGGTTTCTTGTACTCAATCGATAGAAGAAATGGAGTTCTAGGGAAATAGCTATAATTTTAGGAGACTGAAACATTGGAATTTGTCGAAAATAGAGCTCCAAGTGGGCAAAATCGCCGATGCGTAAGTGTCATGGCTACCGCTAACTTCGCAAAAGCATAATTCCGTTAGTTTTCGATCAAATTTCATAATTTTGGTGGCGTTATGATCGGAAAAAGATTCTCTATCATTTCATAAGAAAAAAATAATTTTTTTTTTTCTAAAAAATTTTCGACCCCAGGAACACTTTCCTGAGAAGGCCTGTCGACCCCCAAAGGGTTAAGAGGAGGGTTTATATTAGAGTGTAGTGTCCTATGTATATAGTAAGCACAATAAAAAGTGTGGGTGTTTTGTATATTGAGTAAGTTAAGACTCTTGAATAGTGGCAGAGTAGCTGTCTCGAGTTGGAATTTGTTATCAATCGGACTACAAAGACTACAAATATTTTAAGGTAATGATTGTACAGTGTGTGTATTTTTGTATTTTACTTTTTACTGTTTTTTAATGCCTAGTTTTATTGCTAACTTAATGTGTTAGTGTAAACTTGTTATCTAGCATTTATAAGTGGGAAAAAAAATGGCATTCCACTTTACAGCGGTAGCCTAGAACCTAACCTGCCATCTAAGTGGAGCCCTACTGTATTAAAAATTATCAACGAATTGAGTGTCCTTATATTTCTTTATACATGGCTTTAAGCAGTCACAATATAAAGAAAATATCAGCAATAACATAATCTATATTAACTTCTCTTTTTCACCAACTTACCATAGATGGAGCAATGTAGTAATCAAATGCCGGCTTAACAAACTTGAAATATTGTTTAAGGACACCATCAAGCTCTCTTCCTCGTTCTGCAATGTCTCTCTGAAGCCGGCGCACTAATCTCTCATCAGAGTCAGTGTCAACGAATATTTTCATATCTAATAACTGTAAATCAAATGTAAACAATTAAAAATGCACATACAGTGGACCCCCGCGAATACACGGTTCCGAAATCACGGCTTCAGTAACTCTCAGATTTTTCCTTAGAACCTAACTAATAATTGTTTGTGGAAATCCCCGCAAATTCGACAATTTTTTTTTGGCTTTTTTCGTGGCAATATAATTTTTTATGTTTTAATGATAAATACAGTGGACGCCCCGAGTTTCGGTCACCTCAAAACTCGAACAAATATGTAAGTGTATTATTGTAAGTGCTTTTGTAAGTGTATTTTTGGGGATCTGAAATGGACTAACCTACTTTACATTATTCCTTAAGGAAGCAAATTCATTCGGTAATGGCACTTGAGCAGCCTTCTGGAACGAATTACGACCGAAACTCGGGGGTCCACTGAATTAAGAAAAATATAATTTAATAATTTTGTAACATAAACATTAATGTAAATTCAGCATAATTTCCATATACATACAGTGGACCCTCGGTTTTTGTACAGCTCCCAACTCGAACAATTATGATAAGTGTATTTTTGTAAGTGCTTTGGTAAGTGCATTTTTGGGGGTCTGAAACAACTAATCTAATTTACATTCGTCCTTATGGGAACAAATTCGTTCGGTAACGGCACTTGAACAGCATTCTGGAAAGAATTATCGACGAAAACTGAGGGTCCACTGTAAAATATAATACTGAATAAATTTTTTAGTGCTGTAGAGAGAACACAAAGTGACCGTAGAGGAAAACGTGGCTAAATTAAATTATTACTGTATATTTACTGTACGTATACCAAAGAAAACGGGGTTGCATAAATTACAGTACATATGAGGAGTAACATCGGTATTTTACACTCTAGCACTTCGGGAGATATAGCAGTACAGTACTGTATACAGGTTTATCTACATTCTTTTTTTTTTAAGGGTGATGTATGAAGCTGAGTTTGAAAATAAATTAAAGTGTTTTGGGGTATATTTAGGGTTTAAACTATAAAAATAGGCATTTACAGGCAATTTTTTAACAGCGTCTAGAATTCGCGGTTTTTCCAAATTCGCCAGAGGTCTTGGAATGTAACCCCCGCGAATTTGGGGGGACTACTGTACTGTACAATTGTATCTATATTGTGTACATGTGTATGCAAGTGTGTAAGTCATGCTTTCTAGACAGGCAGTCCAATAAGCTGAGCTGCACTAAAATAAACCTTCTTCAATTTTTTAACACACCAGCCACCTCCCAACAAGGCAGGATAACCCCCCAAAAAAAAGGGGATAAACATTCACCATCATTCATTCAATTGTTGTCTTGCCAGAAGAGTGCTGCTTACATTACAGTTCAGATGACCCTCCACAACATCCTCACTCTTTACAATGCAGGCACTGTACTTCTAGGACTCAAGTTTGGCCAGCCAGTTTCCCTGAATCCCATAATAAATATTACCTTGCCAACATTCCAACTGCATGTCCATTAAAAACCACTTGTCTTTATTCCTATCTAACACGTTCACACAAACACACACACAGCCAACACAGACAACCACCTTTCGGGCAAGTTACATTTCAGAAAAATGGAGCTAAACATGAAAACACAATAGGTAGAGTAAACAACTTGTGGAAAAATATTGGGTTACATTCAATGCCACCACCAAAACAAAGCTAAACAATTTTTCTTTCACCTAAAATAATAAACTCAGTATTGTACAATGATTTTAAAAGGAATGCTGATGTTATGCACACATCAAACATATTATAGTATGACAGGATGATTAAACCTAGTATAACCTAATAGTTAAGGAATATGAATACATTTACCTTAAATTCAGGTTGTTGTTGATTAAGTGGCTTGATGTCAGTGAAGAGGTGTGGTGTGGCCCAGTACCTGGAAAATTCTCTGCTGCTGTCTGGTCAGCAGACACACTCACACCATTGATCTTTATGTTATGAAGCTTACTATGCACACTAAAACAATTAAACCAACCATCCATGACTAAAGGTACATTCATTTGCAGGCTTTTCTTTCTGCACACACACTGTTTTATAGTAAGGTAAGGCTTTCTCATAGATTACAAGGAAATTAAGTGGTGCACATTTCTTTGTTTTCTCCTGAATCCAATCATTCAGCATTTTGATCACTTTCCCATTTTTTCAACAGGTCACAATTTGGATTACTTACCTTCTCCTCGCTGAGACAAACTGAACAAAGTGTTGATTCCCTCACCCAGGCCTTGGCTGAATCAACCACACATGCACCAACTTTAAGCATGCCTATTACCTCTATTTGCTTCACTAAAGGCATAGTTTCATGCTAAAACTTCTTGCCATCTTCACCAACACTATATTTCCTTTCTGATGCTATGAATAATGTCCAGACACAACATGGGGTGGTAAAAAGATCAGAAATGGAGTGACAACACAGGAGATGGTAATCATATGGTAAGCATCCACAAAGTAACTGGTGGTGACATGGATGGGAGGCAAAGGGAGGGGGTGGGTATAAACAAAGCTAGGTCCACCATAATACAAGAAAGATCTGAGGCGCATGCGCAGGAATTGGCCCGCCTGTACCACTATAATGCCTGGCCATGTAGGAGGGCAGGGTGGAAATGGGTAGAGCCACTGTGAAAGGTGGTGAGTCTTCAGAGCAAAGGTGAAAATATACAAAAAATTCATCGCCAAAATGTGGAAATGTAGTAAGTGGAGGCGCGAAAGGTGGTGGTCTATTGTACAACCTCTCCTCACTTAGCGATGTACTCATTTACCGACAGCTCAGACTTATTATGAGCTCTCTGACCAGTATTCAAACCTAAACAATGTACAGGCTCTCCTCACTTAATGACGGGGTTCCGTTCCTAAGACCATGTCGTTAAATGAGGAGCATACTATAATGGTAGTGAGTTTGTGTCAATCATCTTTGATAGTGTTTTAATGTCACCTTTGCATCATTTATAACATTTCTGGTATATTTTTAAATGTTTATATAGTAGTGTACTGTACATTGAAATAAAACGAATAGAGGAAATCTGCTCTAATATACATTATTTAGGTATGAATACTGGTCAGAGAGCCCGTCGTAAGTCCGAGGTGTCGGTAAACGAGAACGTCGCTAAGTGAGGAGAGGCTGTATATAAGAGCTGATTTCCTCTATTGTTTATCACAATATACAGTACACTATTGTACAAACATTTAAAAATATACTAAAAATGTTATACAGTGGACCCTCGGTTTTCGTTCACCTCCAAACTCAAACAATTTTGTAAATGTATTTTCGTAAGTGCTTTTTTAAGTGTATTTTTGGGGGGTCTGAAATGACTAATCTAATTTACATTTGTCCTTATGGGAACAAATTCATTCGGTAATGGCACTCAAACAGCATTCTGGAAAGAATTTTCAACGAAAACCGAGGGTTCACTGTAAATGGTGCGAAGCCGACATTAAAACAATATCAAAGATGGTTGACACAAACCCACTACCATTATAATATGCTCCTTGCTTTACCGACGTGGTCTTAGGAACGGAACTCCGTCAATAAGTGAGGAGAGGCTGTATGTATATTTAGACAGTACAGTATAAATAATAATTTGTTTTTTAACCCAGTGGCCATCTCTTGACAAGGCACGAAGAACACTGATACACCATCATTCATTCAATTGCAGTCTTTCCAGAAGTATGCTGATATCACAACAAGATTAGTAAACTCTCAATATAACAGGCTAACTAGAAGGATTGCCTGAATGTCCATTAAATCAAAAGAATTGAGCACTAATATTAATACGTTAATTTAAAAACAATTTACAGTTAAAATGCAAAAATAAAAATAAAGGGTTAGTTAAAACTACAATTTACACAGTGAATATAAATATTCACCTCTTCAGTGGACATCAGTTAGATCTATTTTTATTGATGCCAGGGTCCCTTCCGTAGATTTAGTTCATGAGTTCAGTTCACTCAAATAAAGCAGAAAGAGGTAAATTTAAGCCTAGATATGAGAGAAGGGGTCTATACAGTGAGTATTCATAGTATAAAACAAAATTCTGCCCTATTCATTGCACGATGAGAAACACAAACCTCTGACCTTGTTTAGTTTAAAAAAGCTACTTTGAGGTGTTTCTTGGTATCATTTGATAGAATGAACGATAAACAATTGAAATAAAATTATTTTAGTTGATTTCAAGACAAGAAGAAACTTGAAACTGGGCTCAAAGTAGAGGAAATATTCAGTTTTTGCTGATTTTGCTGATGACATGTCAGGCCCCCCAACACACCCTGGTCTGTTTTAGGGTTTTTTAATAGGCCTTGATTAAATGATTTGGAGACTGTAAACCATGGTTATATTTTACTATCTGAGAAATGATGTAACTACATGGGAAAGTGGAACAGAATTCTTCTTCCATAAGCCATGCGTGTCGTAAGAGGCGACTAAAATGTCAGGAGCAAGAGGCTACTACTACTACCCCTTCTCCTGCATACATTACTAAAGTTAAAAAGAGAAATTTTCACTTTTCTTTTTGGGCCACCCTGATTCGGTGGGATACGGCAGGTTTGTTGAAAGAAGAAATGGGGTAAATCTATGATTTTTTGAATGACAATGAATTTAAAATGGAAAGCAAGTGTAGTATAGGAAAGGCCTGGGCATATAATTAATGAACAGAGAAAATATTGTTTTAACCCTTAAACTATCCAAATGTAGATCTAAGTTCTCTCGCCCAGCGCTCCGAATATTTTGAAAAAAAAAAAAATCAATCGTTTTTCTTTTTTAAATTAAAGAGGGCAATTTTTTGGGTGTAATAAGAAAAAAAATTTTAGGGTCAGTATTTGCAGAGATATAAGGTCGCAAAGTTGGCGCTGGATTCTCACCTTAAAACAACATGGAGTCCTGCTGCTTGCAGAAGTGTTGCCGATATACCTTTTTTATCTCGTTTTAATTTTAATTTATATAATTTTTATGTTCTGATAATTACAATTTATAGTAGTTCTTGTGATTTCATAGCCAATCTTTGTTCTGACACTAATATTAGGTACTGAAATAGTACTCAAATAGTCACAAACACATATTTGTCTACAAATATATACAAAGTATTTACAGGTCGCAGCAGTGTTTTAGACATGCTGGAGTATATATGAAACTCCTTGAAGCACGATGTAAGACGAGTGTCACTCTACTGCTGACAGTGCAGCAGTGGAGTGACACTTGATTATCATGCACTGCCTTGGCTTTATTTGTTTACACTGTTAAACATAAACATGTCTGTCTATCTGTTTGTCTGTCTGTCTGCCTGTGTCTCTGTCCTTCTGTCTGCCTGTGTGTGTCTGTCTTCCTGTCTCTCTGTCTCAGAGAGCCACTCATGAACAAACAGGTATTACACATGATGCAGAGTCGTCATATCTGATTCCTGATCAAGTGAAAATGCAAAATGCCAATCATGCTTATTATGCCTTATATCTACAAGCACAGTATAGCATTTTGCATTTTTTGGGTTATCCTAGGTAATTTACACTATGTATGATAACTGTACTTATGTGTACCTGTGAGATAGAGACAGAGATAGACAGAGACAGATACAGACGGAGAGACAGCCAAAGTCAATCAGCCACCTACCCAGCCAGTCAGCCAGCCGGCATGCCGAATACGTATTACACATGTTCCAGAATCGTTTCTCTTTACTCAAGGCATTATGGCAAGCTGACATTACCAGTGGTATCAAAATTTAAAGGATGTGGCACAAATGTTGCACATGGGTTATTATTGAGGGTTTTTTATATTTCCTCAACCACTTGCGGCCACATTATGTACTAGAATTAGTTTGCCCGAAATGCCCCAGCATGATAGTGGCTTTCTTTGTACTCAACAAATGAAAATTGTAATTATATATTGTAACCTTTGCAAAGAAATAAAATCTTTAATCTTTAATATTTAACATCTATCTCAAAGCCACTAAACTCTGGGTCAACATCACTTTCCTCTTACAAGGGGAGTGTTAATACGACATAGCATCAGTGAATCTCTGGTGTTTGCGATGCTGTTTGCTCTAGCTGGCGCTGAATTAAACTGGTGCTCCCACAAGGTACTAAGTGGTCCCAGATTTTTTTAATACTGCACACCGAGTGTTAAGACCTATTCTATATGGACCAGGCATCTCAGGCCAATCGTGCCAATTTTGAAGGCAGGAAAAATAAAACAATGATCTACATTTGAAGTGCTAGCGGTAACAATGTAGATCTATGTTTGCTCAGTTTAAGGATTAATGCCTGGAATGTCTGTGTATATTTTGGACTCTGTTTTTAAATTAGTGTTTTTCTTTTAATTTTGTGTAAAAATGGCCAAATTACTGATGTCTATGTACTTTATAGGGTAATTATGATAGGTGAATGGGTGGTGTCTTGTGCTCAATCAATAGAACAGAAGGCATACTTGTGAAATATCAAAGAATTTGTAAATTGTGTAAGTTGCGCCCATATTGCAAATCCTGCACCTGTGTAATTCCAGAGGCCGGGTCACCATTTGGAGAAGACCCGGGCCGGACGTACCGGCGAACCTACAAGAAGATGTGTAATTCCATAAGTTTCCATCAAATTTTGTACTCTGGTATCAATACCTTCAGAAAAAGATTCTCTACCAATTCACATGAAATTTTTTTTTAAACTCTTTCACTGTCCAGACCCCTCAATGTGAAACTTGTCCACACTGTTCAGGAATTTAAAAACAAAAATTGTTATTTTATCTTCCATTTTACAGTGGAACCTCAGTACCCAAACTTGATTAATTCCAGAAGGCTGTTCGAGTGCTGATCTGTTCGAGTATCAAACAAATTCTTCCCAACCAATTTTCTTTTTGATTGACTGTTATCACTAATCTTCGTAGGCCCCATGGTGACTTATTTATACAGATAATATAAAAAACACCAAAAAAATGCGAAGAAACACGAAAGAGTTTACAGTAAAGTTCTGGCAGGTCATGTTGGTTTGGTCGAGTGTTTGAGTTTTGTTTGAGTAGGGAGCTGTTCGAGTACTGAGGTTCCACAACTCAAAAGTAGTTACAGTGGACCCCCGAGTTTCGTAAAAACTTCACTCCTGAAGTCTGCTCAAGCACCATTACCGAACGAATTTACTCCCTTAAGGAAAAATGTCACGTAGGTTAGTCTATTTCAGACCCCCAAAAATACACTTCCACAAGCACTTACAATATTATACTTACATAATTGTACGATTTCCGGGGTTTACGAAACTCGGGGGTCCACTGTATTTTAAACCAAACACAAAAAAGTTTTGTTTTCCCCATCATGCACCACATGGAGCCAGATTTTTTTATATCTAGGCCAAAATTTTCCACTCACGGATTATCCAAGTGAGTTGACTTCATGATGTAGAAATATGAGAGGGACCCTGGCCTCAAAGAAATAGTTCTACATGATGGCCACTAAAAGGTTAATATAGTAGGTCTGGAAAGTGAAGGGGTTAAAATATCACCAGTTCCTTGTCATGTTACTGCATATTTTTAATAACATTCTTCTGTTTATTCACTTGCAGTCATTCATTTATTCTTGCGATGAATGGCTGGGGAAACTTACAAAGTATTGTTTTTTGTTTTTTTTTAAACTAAAGCATTTTCAAAAATTAAAGAATACAAATTAGAAAGACAAACCTTCAACACATCAGGTGAGTAGAAAGCTAAAATCCCCTCAAAGATAATGACATTGGCACCATACATAGTTTTCTGTAAAGCAAGCATCATTGATAATGAGGAGCTTGATCATTAAATTACAGTTATTATTTTTACTTAATTACTTAATTCAAACAACCTTAAAATCTATAATTTTTATCTATTTTTTTTTATTAGTAAATGATATACTGTGGGTTTTTGGTTTTAACCAGAAAACTACTGTACACCAAAGAAAATAGCAGGAATTACCTAACTCCGAATAAATTGCTAATTAACTTTTATCACTGCAATAAGCAAAATGTATGTCATCTATGTATGCAAGGTCATATGTGCTTTGCAACATTCTACCATTAAAATAGAAAAGAAATTCTGAGAGGAATGATGAGACAAAAAACAGTGTGAAGCCTTCATTATAACATTTTGCTCAAGGTGATCTGTGTAAAGTCACATAACCCATGTTCTCACCTCACTCTTCATCTGACTGAATGGCATACATATGGAATAGTTTACACATTTTGCATATAACTTCATAAAGCTCCCCCTCATGTAAAACTTCAATATAATAAAGTTATTTTTTATTATTTTTTTATTAGTACATCGGCCGCTTCCCACCAAGGCAGGGTGGCCCGAAAAAGAAAAACTTTCATCATCATTCACTCTATCACTGTCTTGCCAGAGGTGTGCTACAGTTATAAAGCTGCAACATTAACACCCCTCCTTCAGAGTGCAGGCACTGTAATTCCCATCTCCAGGACTCCCGGTTTCCCTGAATCCCTTCATAAATGTTACCTTGCTCACACTCCAACAGCACGTCAAGTCCTAAAAACCATTTGTCTCTATTCGCTCCTATCTAACATGCTCACTCATGCTTGCTGGAAGTCCAAGCCCCTCGCACACAAAACCTCCTTTACCCCCTCCCTCCAACCATTACTAGGCCAACCCCTACCCCGCCTTCCCTCCACTACAGATTTATGGAGGGAAGGCAGGGTAGGGGTCGGCCTAGGAATGGTTGGAAGGAGGAGGTAAAGGAGGTTTTGTACAATAAAGTTATATACTGTTTTATGTATATCTTCATCTACTCATCGGTTCAGAGGAGCCTCTGTCACCTGCCTACTGTGGAATGAAAAGAATTAGTTCCTTTCAAAATGCTGCAAGTATTATACACAAAGAGCAAGGTGGTCTTTGAGTATGATACAGCATTGCACAGTAAATCAGATGTTAAGAAATAAAAACATTTATTTATTTAAACTCATTGGCAGTCTCCCACCTAAGCCAAGTGACCCAAAGAAGAATCACATTCATGTTCATTCACTCAATAGCCATCTTTATGTGCTAAAAGTAAAGTATCCAAAGATTTTCAAGTGCCCAACTTTAAAACTACTGGTACTATCAATTAACTACACCTACAGAAAAGATCAACAATAACATAATAATAAAATTACTGACATTATTTTTATTATAACAGAAATACTGCACAGCAATAACAATATTTTGTATACAGTGAACCCCCGGATTACGTCATTATTTCGTTCCAGAATGCTGTTCAAGTGCCGTTACCGAACAAATTTGTTCTCATAAGGAATAATGTAAATTAGATTAGTCCTTTTAGACCCCCAAAAATACACTTACAAAAGCACTTACAAAAATACACTTACATAATTGTTCGAGTTTGGAGCAGTACGTAATCCGGGGGTCCACTGTATAAGTAAATGGGCACCAGAAGTACACCAACATTACATACATTCATTACTAATATGCTGAAGTTTTTATATTTTTATTTGGTTCCCAGCTAATGAAAATATAGTTTTCTTTCTGGTGACTAAATTAAGAATTTGGTTTATGGCCCAACTAGAATCGCCAGCCCATTCATGAGTTCCTATACAGTATATTAGCAATTTGTATATATTCAACCCATGTTTACATTCCACAAGATATGCATGCTAATTTTAAAGTTACTTTGTTTTGCCAAGACTTTACATTCCCAGATGCTGTGGCATTTATTTCATTTGCTTATTCATGGTTAAATATACATTTTCATATACAGTGGACCCTCGGTTTTCGTGTTTAATCCATTCCAGAGGGATAGGCTAAAACTGAAATCGGCGAAAACTGAAACCATTTTCCCCATAAGAAATAATGTAAATTCAATTAATTAATTTCAGACACCCAGGAGTACAGTGGTACCTCAACTTACGATATTTTTTCATTCCAGAATGCTGTTCACGTGCCATTACCAAACGAATTTATTCCCATAAGGAATGATGTAAAATAGACTAGTCCTTTTAGACCCCCAAAATTACACTTACAAAAGCATTTAAAAAAATAAACTTGCATAAAAGGGTGAGTTTGGGGACCATCGTAAGTCGAGGTACCACTGTATTAACAAAAAATAATTTTTTAGAGATTAAATATAGATTTACATACGGAAAAGAATGACAAATAAATATAAAGCACTAATAACATGTATAAATGAACATTTAACATCACACTTACTTTTATTGGCGACTCTTGTTGGTGTATGGAAGAAAGAGAGAGAGGCAGGACAAAATGCTTCAATTTGACACTTATATCAGCTCTATGGCTTATGTATATCACAATTCATCTAATATGACATAATAATCAATAATAACATAGAAACATGATATATACTCTACGAATGTGAGGACTGGTGATAGTGTTATTGTTGTTGGGTTTATAAGGGCCGCTGACCATAAGCCGTACATATAGTGGTGGTAGAGGCAGCAGAAGCCACCACCAGTATTTACATTGAAACAATGTACGTAAATTATAAATAAGAAATATTTACACTTTAATTTATAAATAAAAAATATTTACACTTTAATTTATAAATAAGAAATATTTACATTTTAATTTATAAATAAGAAATATTTACACTTTAATTTATAAATAAGAAATATTTACACTTTAACCCTTAAACTGTCAACACGTAGATATACATTGACGCGCGTACTGCTCCGAACGTAGATCTATGTTTTATTTTTCATTCCTTCAAATTTAGTGCGATAGGCCTGAGTCACCTAGACATGAGAGAATGGGTCTGCGCCATAGTTTGTGCGCAGTATTAAAAAAATCCTGGACCACTTAGTACCTTGTGGGAGCACCAGTTCAATTGAGCGCCAGCTAGAGCAAATAGTGTGGCAAACACCAGGGATTCACTGATGTCATGTCGCATTAACACTCCACTTATAAGAGGAAAGTAAAAATAGGTTAGATAAATACATGAGTGGCTGTGGGTGGGTGTGAGTTGGACCTGACTAGCTTGTGCTACTAGGTCTGATGCCATGCTCCTTCCTTCAGAGGATGTGACCTGACCAGGTGGGTCACTGGTCTAATCCAGGGGGTGACATGGACCTGCCTTGCATGGGCCAGTAGGCCTGCTGCAGTGTTCCTTCTTTTTTGTTGTTATGTATTCGACAGGCTGGCTGGCATTGGCTGTCTCTGGCTGTCTATATCTCTATCTATATCTCTATCTATATCTCTATCTATATAGTATCTGTCTATATCTGTCTATATCTCTGTCTATATCTGTCTGTCCTATATCTCTGTCTATCTATATATATCTGTAATCTCTCTCTCTCTGTCTCTCACATGTACACATAAGTACAGTTATTATACATAGTGTAAATTACCTAGGATAACCAAAAAATTCCAGGCAAAGTGCTATACAATGCTTGTAGATATAAGTCATAATAAGCATGACTGGCAAGTAATACGCTTTGTCATGTCACTTCTGCATCGTGTATAATACCTGTTCATTTACGAGCCGCACTCTGAGACTAGCAGACGGAAAGACACACACACAGGCAGACAGAAAGACAGATAAGCAGAGCTAGACAGATACAGACAGATAGATAGATAGACAGATAGATAGATAGACAGATAGATAGACAGACAGATAGATAGACAGACAGACAGATACAGATAGATAGACAGATACAGACAGTGAAAACAAAGCTAAGGTTCCCTGCTACATTCATCAATGTCATTGGACTGTCAGTGTTATCTGACACTTGTCATAACACCATTCTTCAAGGAGTTTCATATTATACTCCAGGCACACATAGGCAGGCAGAAAGACAGATAAGCAGAGCTAGACAGATAGACAGACAGATAGACACAGATAGATAGACAGACAGATAGATAGACAGACAGATAGATAGACAGACAGATAGATAGACAGATAGATAGATAGACAGACATACAGATAGACACAGATAGATAGACAGACAGGTAGATACAGACAGACAGATAGACAGACAGACAGATAGATAGACAGACAGACAGATAGATAGACAGACATATAGATAGACACACAGATAGACAGACAGAAAGATAGACAGACAGACAGACAGATACAGACAGTGAAAACAAAGCGAGGGTTCCCTGCACACATTCATTCATCAATGTCACTGCCTTATCAGTAGTTATCTGACAATTGTCATCACACCATTCTTCAAGGAGTTTCATATATACTCCAGGATGTCTAAAACATTGCTGGGACCTATAAATACTTCGTATATATTTATAGACAATAGTAAATGACCAAGGCAGGTGAAAATGTTCACCTGTTGGTGTGATTGTGACTATTTGAGTACTATTTCAGTACCTAATACAGTGGACCCCCGAGTTTCGTAAAAACTTCACTACTGAAGTCTGCTCAAGTGCCATTACCGAACGAATTTACTCCCTTAAGGAAAAATTTCACGTAGGTTAGTCTATTTCAGACCCCCAAAAATACACTTCCACAAGAACTTACAAAATTATACTTACATAATTGCACGATTTCCGGGGTATTCGTTAACCGAGGGTCCACTGTATTAGTGTTAGAACAAAGATTGGCTATGAAATCACAAGAACTATTATAAATTGTAATTATCAGAACATAAAAATTATATAAATTAAAATAAAAACTAGAAAAAAAGTATATCCACAATACTTCTTCAAGAGGCAGGACTTGATGTTGCAGTCAGGTGAGCATCCAGCACCAACTTGTCGGGCTTATATCTCGGTAAGTACTGGCCCTAAATTTTTTTTTTTTAGCCTATCCTGTTTATAAAAATGCACTCTTCATTTTTTTGAAAAAAAAAAAAAAAAATTTTCTTTAAAATATTCGGAGCAGTACGCGAGTCAACGTATATCTACGTTTGGACAGTTTAAGGGTTAATTTATAAATAAGAAATATTTACACTTTATAAATAAGAAATATTTTCACGTATCTTGGATTAGATGGTGGCAGAGGGCAGCGTTGGTCTCAGTGCCCCTATATTCCTCAAACAACAATGGAGGAGTTAAGTTTCGTGTCGTAATTTTTCTATCTCTTAACTTACTTGCTACACTGTTAGTGCTATACTTTATCGCTGGCTGGCGCTATAGCCTTTATTGACACCACTTTGATACTTTGCTACGATTTCTTTCTTTAATTATATGGTGTTTCTCACTTTCTTTACCAAAGGACTGGCACTAGGAGCTTTCTTTGGGCCCATGGTGGCATATTTAGCAGTCACACACAATAATCAAAGGCTAAAAACAATAGATTCTTAAGAAATGTTTTGTATGAACTCGCAGGATAATGTTCACTCAACCAGAAACAATTCTACACTGCCTGAGAATATGTGTGGGAGGCGGGCTTGCGGGCTTTGTATGCGCACTGGGCACTGGACAGGTTCCGTACCATCGACGAAAACAGAGCCAATCGGCGAAAACGGAGCCAATATTTCCACGAAAAAAATGCACGAAAACTGAAATCAGCAAAAACGGAGATACACGAAAACCAAGTGTCCACTGCACAGTATTTAATGTAAATCCTTAAGTATAAGTCAAGGTTCTAATCTGAAAAATTTTAAGCAAAAATGAAATGTCTATTGCAAATTTTTTTTTTTTCAACAAGTCGGCTGTCTCCCATCGAGGCAGGGTGACCCAAAAAGAAAGAAAATCCCCAAAAAGAAAATACTTTCATCATCATTCAACACTTTCACCACACTCATACATAATCACTGTCTTTGCAGAGGCACTCAGATACGACAGCTGAGAATAGTTCCTCCCAGCTGTCACTATCCCAGACCTCTCCTTTAAAGTGCAGGCATTGTACTTTCCATTTCCAAGACTCAAGTCCAACTAAATCAATTAACTGGTTTCCCTGAATCCCTTCACAAAATGTTACACTGCTCACACTCCAATAGCTCGTCAGGTCCCAAAAACCATTCGTCTCCATTCACTCCTATCTAACACGCTCACACATGCTTGCTGGAAGTCCAAGCCCCTCGCCCACAAAACCTCCTTTACCCCCTCCATCCAACCTTTTCTAGGACAACCCCTACCCCGCCTTCCTTCCCCTACAGATTTATACGCTCTCCAAGTCATTCTACTTTGATCCATTCTCTCTAAATGACCAAACCACCTCAACAACCCCTCTTCAGCCCTCTTGACAAATACTTTTAGTAACTCCACACTTTAGTAACTCATTCACTGTAAACTAAATTATCACCCAACACCAGAGCAGCTAAAGTAAATAGTGACCAAAGCTTTAATAAATTTACTGAATATACTTAAATGTAGGTTAAGGCTCTAACTCTTCAAGTGGCTGTCACACAGATCTATGTTAGTGACACCAGGGTCCCTCACGTAGATCTACGTTTTGAGCATAGCTCCCTTAGATAAGGTGTAAGAGGTAAATTTTGGCTTAGATAAGAAAGAATGGATCTATGCAGCGAGTGTGCACAGTAAAAGAAACAAAACCTGCCTCACATGATGCATGATGGAAAAAGCAAAAATCTGACGTTGTTTTTCATTTAAATTTGCAAATTTGAGGCGTTTTCTAGGATGGTTTTTATAGTTTATTGGCTGTTTCTTGATATCATTTGACTGAAATATACAGTAGACCGTCATTTAGCACGGTAGTTATGTTCCTGAAAACGTCGTGTTAGATAAATTCGTGTTAGATAATTAAAAGAACTTATGGGAAAAATAGGGTTACGTTCCTTGGAGTCCCAAAAAAGCCAAACAAGTTTTTTTTAGACCAACAGATCTTACAAAAATAAAAGTGAATATGTAATTGTAGTTCAATATCATGATGTATTATGTTGTTTTTACTGCTTAAGACTACAAATGTAACAAAAATAATAGTATTTACCTTAAATTGTGGGTGCTGGTGTTTGTGGATGATTGTGAAGAGAGTGGAGAGTTATGCTGTGGCCCAACTGGGCTGAGGTGGAGGTTCTGGAACTGAAGTCGATGGTTGTACTGAGTGTCTAACTTTAAGTCATTCAGTAAGTCAGTCAAGTCATTCAGCAAGTCAGTCAAGTCATTCAGTAAGTCAGTCAAGTCATTCAGTAAGTCAAGTCATTCAGTAAGTGAGTCAAGTCATTCAGTAAGTCAGTCAAGTCATTCAGTAAGTGAGTCAAGTCATTCATTAAGTCATTCAGTCAGTCAGTCAAGTCATTCATTAAGTCATTCAGTAAGTCAGTCAAGTCATTCAGTAAGTCAGTCAAGTCATTCAGTCAAGTCAGTCAAGTCATTCAGTCAAGTCAGTCAGTAAGTCAGTCAAGTCATTCAGTAAGTCAGTCAAGTCATTCAGTCAAGTCAGTCAGTAAGTCAGTCAAGTCATTCATTAAGTCATTCAGTAAGTCAGTCAAGTCATTCAGTAAGTCAGTCAGTAAGTCAGGCAAGTCAGTCAGTAAGTCAGGCAAGTCAGTCAGTAAGTCACACAAACTTATGTTTACCTCTTTTTATGTGTACAAAGTAACACTTCATTACGGCCACAGGTTATGTCTTGTCTAATATCTTTGTTTCCTTCTTTAATTCTAAGACTTAAATGCTTACACCTTTTCTTGCCACTTTGAGCAACACTGGTATGCTTACTGGGTGTCATGATTGCTTGGCAGATACAAGATATAGTAATTTAAAGATCAAAACACAATTCACTCTCTCTCTTATTTACAAACACAGGTAGCTTGTAGCAGTGGACTGAACGTGTATGAACTACGAATGCTGGGATGGTGGGGTGGTATCGGGGGGTGGCTGGGGACGGCAGGTGGTCTTGTTTTTCCTTCCCGTAAACTGTAAGTAAGTTTATTCAGGTATACACAGATACAGTTACAAAGATTATCATACATAGCAGCATATACAGTGGTACCTCGAGTTACGATATTTTTTCGTTCGAGAATGCTGTTCAAGTGCCATTACCAAACGAATTTATCCCCATAAGGAATAATGTAAAATAGACTAGTCCTTTTACACCCCCAAAAATATACTTACAAAAGCATTTAAAAAAATAAACTTACATAAAAGGGCGATTTTGGGGACCATCGTAACTCGAGGTACCACTGTATGTAGAGAACCTAGGATAATCCAAAAGTCAGAGTGACTTACAGTGTGTGTATTTCCATTCTGTCTGACTTTTTTGGGTTATCCTGGGTTCTCTACACATATGCTGCTATGTATGATAATCAATGTAACTGTATCTGTGTATACCTGAATAAACTTACTTACAGTTTGCGGGAAGGAAAAACAAATTCCCTTTTCCTGTAAGCACAAGGATTCTTAGAACGGTAAATAACCATGGGCTTACACTTGAAATCACCTGATGCATTACCGCAAAGGAGCAAGGTGAAGCGATCCTTTGCTGTCTTGAAGCCTGGTGCACTTTTCTCTTGCTGACTGATATAAGTTCATGTTGGCATTTTCTTCCAGAAAACACTTGTCTCGTCAGCGTTAAACACTTGATGTGGCTCATAGCCACCCTCAGTAGGACTCTCCCACTGACTCAATGGTATAACCCACCGCGGGCGACCGTGCACTCAAAATTTTTTCCCCTCACGCGAACCGTGTAATATCATTTTTACATCGTGTTAGATAATAATGTGCCGCAATTCTTCAATCATGCAATACCCATAACATGCAACATAATCTCGTGCTAAATGACGATCTACTGTAGATGATTTTGGTTGGTTTCTGAACCATAAATACCTTGAAATTGGGCTCAAAATAGTGGAAATATTTAATTTTTTGCCAATTTTCCTGAGGAGGGGTAATGCGTCCCTACACCCCTGGTCTGTTTTAAGGATTTTAAAAGGTCTTATTCAATCATTGGGATGCAATAAACCATGACCAATCATTCCTTGGATTATATTGTCTTTGAAATAAGAATAAATCTATTTTTGCGTATACCTGGAGGTTTCAGCGATCAACTTTCTCGCAGGCTTGTCTGTGATTTTTTTTTGTCAACAAGTCGGCCGTCTCCCACTGAGGTAGGGTGACCCAAAAAGAAATAAAATCCCCAAATAGAAATTACTTTCATCATCATTCAACACTTTCACCTCATTCATACATAATCACTGTCTTTGCAGAGGCGCTCAGATACAACAGTTTAGAATAGTCCCTCCAAACTGTCACTATCCCAGACCCCTCCTTTAAAGTGCAGACATTGTACTTCCCATTTCCAGGACTCAAGTCCGGCTAAATAAATAACCGGTTTCCCTGAATCCCTTCACTAAATATTACCCTGCTCACACTCCAACAGCTCGTCAGGTCCCAAAAACCATTCGTCTCCATTCACTCCTATCTAACATGCTCACACATGCTTGCTGGAAGTCCAAGCCCCTCGCCCACAAAACCTCCTTTACCCCTTCCCTCCAACATTTTCGAGGACGATCCCTACCCCTCCTTCCTTCCCCTACAGATTTATATGCTCTCCAAGTCATTCTACTTTGATTCATTCTCTCTAAATGACCAAACCACCTCAACAACCCCTCTTCAGCCCTCTGACTAATACTTTTAGTAACTCCACACTTCCTACTAATTTTCACACTCCAAATTCTCTACATAATATTTACACCACACACTGCCCTTAGACAGGACATCTCCACTGCCTCCAGCCTCCTCCTCGCTGCAGCATTTACAACCCAAGCTTCACACCCATATAAGGGTGTTGGTACCACTATACTTTCATACATTCCCTTCTTTGCCTCCATAGATAACGTTTTTTGTCTCCACAGATACCTCAACGCACCACTCACCTTTTTTCCTTCATCAATTCTATGGCTAACCTCATCCTTCATAAAACCATCCACTGACAAGTCAACTCCCAAATATCTGAAAACATTCACTTCTTCCATAATCCCTCTCTCCAATGTGATATCCAATTTTTCTTTATTTAAATCGTTTGATACCCTCATCACCTTACTCTTATCTATGTTCACTTTCAACTTTCTACCTTTACACACCCTCCTAAACTCGTCCACTAACCTTTGCAACTTTTCTTTAGAATCTCCTATAAGCACAGTATCATCAGCAAAAAGTAACTGTGTCAACTCCCATTTTGTACTTGATTCCCCATAATTTAATCCCACTCCTCTCCCCAACACCCTATCATTTACTTCTTTTACAACCCCATCTATAAATATATTAAACAACCATGGTGACATCACACATCCCTGTCTAAGACCTACTTTTACCGGGAAGTAATCTCCCTCTCTCCTACACACCCTAACCTGAGCCTCACTATCCTCATAAAAACTCTTTACAGCATTCAGTAACTTACTACCTATTCCATACACTTGCAACATCTGCCACATTGCTCCCCTATCCACTCTATCATATGCTTTTTCTAAATCCATAAATTCAATGAAAACTTCCCTACCTTTATCTAAATACTGTTCACATATATGCTTCAAAGTAAACACTTGATCTACACATCCCCTACCCACTCTAAAACCTCCTTGCTCATCTGCGATCCTACCCTCTGTCTTTCCTATAATTCTTTCAATAATAACCCTACCATACACTTTACCTGGTATACTCAGTAAACTTATTCCCCTAAAATTTTTACAATCTCTTTTGTCACCCTTCCCTTTATATAAAGGAACTAGTATACATGCTCTCTGCCAATCCTTATGTACCTTTCCCTCTTTCATACATTAAACAAAAATACCAACCACTTCAACACTATATCCCCCCTGCTTTTAACATTTCTGTCATGATCCCGTCAGTTCCAGCTGCTTTACCCCCTTTCATTCTACGTAATGCCTCACGCACCTCCCCCACATTCACATCCTGCTCTTCTTCACTCCTAAACGATGTTATACCTCCCTGGCCAGTGCATGAAATTACCGCCTCCCTTAATTCATCGACATTTAAAAGTTCCTCAAAATATTCCCGCCATCTACCCAATACCTCCAGCTCCGCATCTACTAACTCCCCTACTCTCTTTTTAACTGACAAATCCATTCGTTCCCTAGGCTTTCTTAACTTGTTTATCTCACTCTAAAAAAATTTCTTGTTTTCAGCTAAATTTCTTGACAGAGCCTCTCCCACTCTTTCATCTGCTCTCCTTTTGCACTCTCTCACCACTCTCTTCACCTTTCTTTTACTCTCCATATACTCTGCTCTTCTATTAACACTTCTGTTTTGTAAAAACCTCTCATAAGCTACCTTTTTCTCTTTTATCACACCCTTTACTTCTTCATTCCACCACTCACTCCTCTTTCCTCCTGCACCCACCCTCCTATAGCCACAAACTTCTGCCCCACATTCTAATACTGCATTTTTAAAACTATCCCAACTCTCTTCAACCCCCCCCACTACTCATACTTGCACTAGCCCACCTTTCTGCCAATAGTTGCTTATATATCACCCTAACTTAGTTTATACACTTTCACCTCTCTCTTACTTGCTGTTGCCATTTTCTTTTTGTCCCATCTACCTTTTACTCTAACGTAGCTACAACTAAATAATGATCCGATATATCCGTTGCCCCTCTATAAACATGTACATCCTGAAGCCTACCCATCAACCTTTTATCCGCCAATACATAATCTAAAAAACTACTTTCATTACATGCTATATCATACCTTGTATACTTATTTATCCTCTTTTTCATAAAATATGTATTACTTATTACCAAACCTCTTTCTACACATAGCTCAATTAACGGTTCCCCATTTACATTTACCCCTGGCACCCCAAATTTACCTACTACTCCTTCCACAACATTTTTACCCACTTTAGCATTTAGATCCACAACCACAAGTACTCTCTCACTTGGTTCAAAACTCCCCACGCACTCACTCAACATTTCCCAAAATCTCTCTCTCTCTCCTCTACACTTCTCTCTTCTCCAGGTGCATAAACACTTACTATAACCCACTTTTCACATACTACCTTTATTTTACTCCACATAATCCTTGAATTTATACATTTATAGTCCCTCTTGACCTGCCATAACTGATTATTCAACATTATTGCCACTCCTTCTTTAGCTCTAACTCTATTTGAAACTCCTGACCTAATCCCATTTATTTCTCCCCACTGAAACTCTCCTACCCCCTTCATCTTTGTCTCACTTAAAGCCAGGACATCCAGCTTCTTTTCATTCATAACATCTACAATCATCTGTTTCTTATCATTCGCACAACATCCACGTACATTCAAACATCCCACTTTGACGGTTTTCTTCTTTTTCTTTTTAGTAAATCTATACAGGAAAAGGGGTTACTAGCCCATTGTTCCCGGCATTTTAGTTGACTTTTACAACACGCATGGCTTATGGAGGAAAGATTCTTATTCCACTTCCCCATGGATATGAAAGGAAAAGAAATAAGAACAAGAACTATTAAGATAAAATCAAAGAAAACTCAGATGAGTGTGTATACATAAATGTGTATATGTATGTGTAGTGTGACCTAAGTGTAAGTAGAAGTCGCAAGATGTACCTGAAATCTTGCATGTTTATGAGACAGAAAAAAGACACCAGCAATCCTACCATCATGTAAAACAAATACAGGCTTTTGTTTTACATTCACTTGGCAGGAAGAGGGTAGGCAATTCATCTTGTAAAGAGAAGACATAAACTCACAGTATCAATACAGTACAGTACTGTAAATGCCTCTTTCTATTGCACATACATCTTTATATTCTAAGTCAAACTTTCTGATAATCTTAATTCCCCTTGTCTGTACTATATAGTTACTCTTTTTTTTCTTTATGTTTACAGTTCCTATTTACCACAACTTCTATATCACTGAAACATAAAACAATAGAAAGACAGCTAGAGACAGAGTAAAAGTGAAATTCTTTCTTTCTTTGGGTCACCCTACCTTGGTAAAAAATAAATTTGGTGCATTGAGGCATCTGTGAAGACAAAGAACATTATCCATGTAGACAAGAAGGGAAATGTATGAGAGTATAGTGGTACCAATGCTCTTATATAGGTGTGAAGCATGGGTTGTGAATGTTGCAGCAAGGAGGAGGTTGGAGGCAATGGAGATGAGGGCAATGTGTGGTGTGAATATTATGCAGAGAATTCATAGCTTGGAGATTAGGAGGTGCAGGGTTACTAAAAGTATTATCAGAGGGCTAAAGAGGGGATGTTGAGGTGGTATGGACATTTAAAGAGGATGGAACCATACAGGATGACTTGGAGGACATATAAATCTGTAGTGGAAGGAAGGTGGGATAGGTGTCATCTTAAGAAAGGTTGGAGGGAAGGAGTAAAGGAGGTTTTGTATACACAAGGGGCTTAGATATCCAGCAAGTGTGTGTGAGCATGTTAGATAGGAGTGACTTGTGGTAAGTGGTTTTTATGACAATGAGCTGTTGGAGTGTGAGCAAGGTACCATTTATGCAGGCATTCAGGGAAACTGATTAGCCGGACTTGAATCCTGGAGGTGGGAAGAACAGTGCCTGCACTCTGAAGGAGGGGTGGGGATATTTGCAGTTTTGAGCTATACAGTCATACCTCGTGTTACGATGCTGTCATCTTACGATATTTTCGAGTAACGATATTTATAACGTAAAAAAAATGATTGCGAGTAACGATGTTTGCTTCGTGTAACGACATTCGTACCGGACGTGTCCGCGTGGCGCCCAGCAGAGCGCGCACTCCAGGGAGCGTCAGTGTGTTATTGTTTACAAGCGAGAGCGACCACCCACCCACACCCACGCATTCATACCAGTATATTGTCATTATTCCACTGTTTTTAGTGCTTGCAACTGCTAAATAAGCCACCATGGGCCCCAAGAAAGCTCCTAGTGCCAAGCCTGTGGTAAAGAATGTGCAGGGAGTGAAGCATTCATGCAGGGAGTGTAGCATTTATGCAGGGAGTGTAGCATTTATGCAGGGAGTGTAGCATTCATGCAGGGAGTGTAGCATTCATGCAGGGAATGTAGCATTCATGCAGGGAGTGTAGCATTCAAAGAAAAAGGCCAGTAACCCCAGAAAAGAACTTGGTACCTGCAGTGTTAATGGAAGGGGATTCCCCTTCCAAACACTAGCATACTACTCCACCTTCTCACCTTCTCCCCTCCTCCACACATCAACAACTCTTCAATAAATGTAAGTTACATGTTATTGTACAATATTTACATGTGTATTTAGGTATTCTTCATTAAATTGTGTATTATTTAATGTCAAAAAGTTCTAAAAAATATTTTATTTAACTACTTTTGGAAGTCTTGGACGGATTAAATTTATTTCCATTATTTCTTATGGGGAAAATTGATTCGAGTAACGATTGTTTCGCCTTAAGATATGCCCTCTCTGACGGATTAATATCGTAAGTCGAGGTACCACTGTAGTATCACTGTGCCTCTGGCAAGACAGTGATGGAGTGCGTGATGGTGAAAGTGTTTCTTCTTTTTCAGGTCATCCTACCTTAAAATTAAAAGTCTTTATTTCTGTTAACCCTTCGACTGTCGCAAGCCCTATTCTGAAACCGTCATTCTATGTCGCAAAATATTCGAAAAAAACAAAAAAAAAGTTCTTACCAAAATGTTAGGATTATTTTGCTGAGTGTTTAAAGCCTAAAAAAAAAAATGCGATCAGTACTTACCAAGATATAGAGGCGTAAAGTTGGCAGAAAATGAGCCGGGTATGGTAACAGCGGTGAATGCCGCTCACCCAGTACACTTACTCCCATTGGAAGGTTTCTTGTATTTTCCAATATTTTTTTTTCCAAATAACTTATGTGGCCTGTGAGACCAAAGTAAGGTGCAGTTTACATATATACACTCGTTGAATACAACACAATAACTGCACAAACATTAGTATCATTATATTTACAAAACTTGTTTACACAAACCAACAATAATTTTTTTTTATTACTACTGTTCTATAATATATATACACATATAATGACTGGACACTTTCCATCAACTGCTATTAGCCCTTGCAAGCTTGAAGCTGTGTGTGTGTGTGTGGACATCTAAATTTGCTGAGTCAGGGTAAGGCAGCTGTCAAAATGACATATTATACCATTACTCACCACCCTCACTGCCTGTCAACCTGTCAACACAAAAGGGGTCCCATGTCTTCTTCCCCACAACCTCCTTCCTTTCCTTCCTACCTATCTTCCTAGCTTCCTTTCTTCCTTCATTCCTTCCTTTCTTTCTTCCTTCCATCCTGCCTTCATTCCTTCCTTTCTTACTTCTTTTTTTCCTTCCTTCCTTCCTTTCTCTCTTTTCTTTCTTAATTAGTTCCTTCTTTCCTTTCCTCCTTCCTTACTTCTTCTTTCCTTCCTTCCTCTCATCTCTTCTTTCCTTCCTTCCTTCCTCTCATCTCTTCCTTCCTTCCTTACTTTCTTTCTTTCTTCCTTCCTTCCTTCTGGTATCCTGAGCATTGCTTTCGGTCACAAACTCCTCAAAACCATGAAATTTATCTTCAGACACTCTTCCATCTGTGTTAGAGCTATCACTGAGGAAGAGAAGAGTCCCAGATGCGCCAAGGAGTCAGATAATTCTTACCTCTAGGCATGCTGAACAAAGACTAATGAAATGGCATTCCCACAATGCACCACTGGCTGCCTGATTTTTTTTATATGGTGCATACTGACCATGAAGACCCATTCTCTCACATGTGGGCCTACCAGCTTTCTCCCACTTGATTTGAGGCCGCTAGAATTTATGAGTATTAATATGTCGGAAACAATGGCTCGTAAGACGTATATACATGACCGAAACAGTCAAAGGGTTAATATTACAATGTGGGGTTTACATATTTTATGGTACAGTGGACCTTCCGTTTTTGTGTATCTCCATTTTCGGTGATTTCAGTTTTCGGGCACTTTTTTCGTGGAAATATTACCCCCGTTCTCGGTGATGGCTCCGTTTTCGATCATGGTACGGAACCTGTCCAGTGCCCAGCGCACATACAAAGCCCACAAGCCCACCTCCCACGCACATTCTCAGGCAGTGTAGCATTGTTTTTGGTTGAGTGAACATTATCCTGCGAGTTCACACAAAACATTTCTTAACAATCCATTGTTTTTGGCCCTTGATTATTGTGTGTGACTGCTAAATAAGCCACCATGGGCCCAAAGAAAGCTCCTAGTGCCAGTCCTTTGGTAAAGAAAGTGAGGAACACCATAGACTTAAAGAAAGAAATCGTAGCAAAGTATCAAAGTGGAGTCGATAAAGGCTATAGCACCAGCCAGCGATAAAGTAGAGCACTAACAGTGTAGCAAGTAAGTTAAGCGATAGAAAAATGATGACACAAAACTTAACTCCTCTATTGTTGTTTGAGGAGTATAAGGGCACTTAGTCCAGAGCCGCCCTCTGCCAACATCTCCTCCAAGGTAAGTGTAAATATTTCTTATTTATAAATTAAAGTGTAAATATTTCATATTTATAAATTTTAAGTGTAAATATTTCTAATTTATAAATTATGTAGATTGTTTGTGTGAATAGTGGAGGTGGCTTGCTGCCGCCGACCACCACCACGCCTTATGGTCAGTGGCCCTTATAAACCAACAACAATAACACTACCGCCAGTTCTCTCATACATAATGACATATTTTATTCATTCTAGAGTATATATCATGTTTCTATGTTATTAATATTGTTTATTATGTCATATTAGATGAATTGTGATACATAAATAAGCCGTAGAGCTGATATTAGTGTCAAATTGAAGCATTTTGTCCTGCCTCCCAACAATAAACTCGCCTCCCTCTCTCCTCCTCTCCATCTTCCATACACCAACAAGAGTCGCCAATAAAGGTAAGTGTGATGTTAAATGTTCATTTATACATGTTATTAGAGCTTTATATTTATATGTCATTCTTTTCTGTATGTAAATCTATATTTAATCTCTAAAAAATATTTTTTGTTAATACTCCTGAATACGTCTCAAACGGATTAATTGAATTTACATTATTTCTTATGGGGAAAATGGCTTCAGTTTTCGTTTATTTCAGTTTTAGTCGATCCCTCTAGAACGGATTAAACACGAAAACCGAGGGTCCACTGCATTATTACATATTATAAAATACTTATTACAAGAAGGCCACTAGTATGCCTAGGTATGCCTAGGCATTTCGGGCAGACAGCTAGTATGTTAAAAAAAATATATTAAAATATATTATGGTAAAATTAACTAGGTATTACAAATACTCACAGTTCTTGTCTCACGAGAATGTGTGAGAAAATTGTAAATTGGGACCTCAATTTTCTTTCCTTCCTTTAGTCTAACCAATGTCTTGGTAACTAATTCAAAATCAAAGGCATCGGGATGATCAAAGTTGTATTCATTTCTTGCTGCCTCTTCATGATGCTTCTCTGTCAATACCTTGGCAAAATGAAAAATGTAATTACTGAAATGTTATAAAAATCTTCCTTAACTAGAGCTACATTCATATTTGAATGCCCTTACTGCTATTTTATAGATACAGAACTTTCTAAATTATATCTAAAAAGTACTATAATTAAATCAAAAGATTTACACAGTAATGAAAACACAGCTACAAATTTGCACATACTCAAAACAATAACACTAGCTTCAAACCCTGAAATTCCTGAACTCTGTAATTCACATGAGTAAAACTTTGATTTAATCAACTTCCATTTAAAGCATTTCAGAAATAATTTATGAAATCCTTTGGGTAAATTGATTTCAGAAGAAAATAATAATGATGTTTACGTATTTCTTTATGCCATATAAATAATGTTGTTTATATGAATTATTACAATAGTGGGCACAAAAGAAAGCCACTAATTATGCAATGCATTTTGGGAAACTAATCATAAGGCTTAAATGTTTGATTTAAACACTAGACAAATACTATTAAGTAGGACTTCTTATGTAGTTAACTACAATCATAAGTACAATAAGAAAGGTAGTCAACGACAAATAGTCAATTACAAAAGAATTACATATTATTTAAACTGATTCAATTATCTTCAATTTTGTGGAGTGAATAAATAGAGATGGTGATGATACAGCAAGTTATTTACATTAATAAAAATATAATGGGACAAGATGTGTTACCAATTACATAAGGAAATTGAAGGAAGGCTGGAAGAAGAACATGGACATAACTGGATGAAAGCTGGCTTTGTTTGACATAGCATACTGCTATTCAATTAACCTTTTCACTGTCCAGACCTCCAATCTGAAACTCATCCACAAGAAATTTTTATTTTTTTCTTATGAAATGGCAGAGAATCTTTCTGAAGATAAAACAAAAAGTACAAAAATTGATGAAAAACTGATGAAATTACACTTATGCCAATTTTGCTGTGTCAGCAATATTTATGCATAGGAGTTTTTGCCCAATTTGAGTCATATTTTAGGCAAATTACATTATTCCAGTCGACCTAATTCTTAGCTATTTCGCTGGTATGTCTTCCATTTTATTGATTGAGTACAAGAAATCACTCAATTAACTACAGTGAGCCCCCGGTTTTCGTGATTAATCCGTTCCAGAGGGCGTCATGAACACTGAATATCACGAACTCCGAATCTATTTTCCCCATAAGAAATAATGGAAATAAAATTAATCCGTTCCAGACACCCAAAAGTATTAAAATAAAATATTTTTGTACATTAAATATACATTAAATTACACAGAAAACAATGAAAAATAATTAAATATAGTACAATAACATGTCACTTACCTTTATTGACGAGTTGTTGATGTGTGGAAGTTGGGAGGAGGGGAGAGTTTTTTAACCCTTTGGGGGTCGACAGGCCTTCTCGGAAACCTGTTCCTGGGGTCAAAATTTTTTTGGAAAAAAAAAATAAGTTTTTCTTATGGAATGATAGAGAATCTTTTTCCAATCATAACGCCACCAAAATTATAAAATTTGATCGAAAACTAACGGAATTATGCTTTCACGAAGTTAGCGGTATCGATGACATTTACGCATCGGCGATTTCACCCACTTTGAGCCCTATTTTCAGCAAATTCCAATGTTTCAGTCTACTACAATTATAGCTATTTCGCTAGAACTCCATTTCTTCTATCGATTGAGTACAAGAAACTGCCTATTTACCAATTTCAACTACCCAAAATAGTGGTCAGAAAATGGCAATTTGGCCAATTTCACACAAATTTCAAACTATGCCAGTTTCAAAATAGTGTCCAGAATAAACAAGGCAGACATTCCTGGCACTAAAATAACATCTTCTCTGTTCATTAGTCACGTCTCCAGGCCCCTCTTACATTACTTTTGCTTTTCATTTTGAATTTTTATTCTCACAAAAAATTAGAAGATTTACTGTTATGTATACAACTGCATCATTGTAAAAATGGTATAAATAATATCAGACCACTTGTGCATGAATATTAGACTCGCCAGTTGATGTATATTAGATGCATGGTGTGATTTGTTTACTCTTGAACATCGTCAAAAATCGAACATTTTCGCTACTTTGAGCTCAATTTCAAGGTACAGTGGTACCCCGACTTACGATGGTCCCCAAACACACCCTTTTATGTAAGTTGATTTTTTTAAATGCTTTTGTAAGTGTAATTTTGGGGGTCTAAAAGGACTAGTCTATTTTACATCATTTCTTATGGAGATAAATTCGTTTGGTAATGGTACTTGAACAGCATTCTGGAATGAAAAAATATCGTAAGTCGGGGTACCACTGTACTTGTCATTGTCAAACCAATCAAAATCATCTCTATTTCTGTAATATATCTTCCATTCTATCAAATGAGACCATGAAAACGAGAATACATCAATAAATACCATACAAAAATAGACTGCAAAGTCGCTGTTTTAAAAAAAAAAAAAAACGGTCGGAGTTTTTTTCTCTTATTATGCAGTGTGTGGTGCAGGATTTTTTTTATACTGTACACACTGACCACATAGACCCATTCTTTCATATGTAGGGCTACCAGTCGTTTCCCACTTAATTTGAGGCCGCTAGAATTTACGCGTACTAGTACGGCACCAACCCTTGCTCGTAAAACGCACTAGTACGGCACCGACCCCGAAAGGGTTAAAGTTGGAAATGACCTGCTGGTCCATGGGCTGGAGGAGAGGAGTGGTATTAGGGGGCAAGAACTTCACTTTGATGAACTTAAAGTCCTCCACAATTTGCTCTGCCAAGTCTGGAGGATGACAAGGAGCATTGTCCATTATCAGGAGGCACTTAAATGGCAAATTATTTTCCTCAAGATATTTCTTCACACTGGGGCCAAACACTTCATGAAACCAGTCAAAGAAAATTTCCCTAGTGACCCATGCCTTATTGTTAGACTTCCACATCACACAAATTAGCCTTGGTGACACTGCATCTCTTAAACACCCGGGGATTTTCAGAGTGATACACCACTAAAGGCTTCACTTTAAAATCCCCACTAGCATTAGCACACAACATAAGAGTTAGCCTGTCTTTCATAGGCTTGTGTCCTGGCAGTGCCTTTTCCTCCTGTGTAATGAAGGTCCTGTTTGGCATTTTCTTCCAAAACAGGCCTGTTTCGTCACAATTGAACACTTGTTGGGGTTGGAAATCTTCAGCCTCTATGTACCCCACGAATTCCTGAACATATTTTTCAGCCGCACTTTTGTCAGAACTGGCTGCCCCACCATGTCTTATCACACTATGAATGCCACTACGCTTCTTAAATCTGTCAAACCAGCCTTTGCTGGCTTTAAATTCATTCACTTCAGCACTCGTTGCAGGCATTTTCTTAATGAGATCATCATGCAACTACCTTGCTTTTTTCAGATATTATCGCCTGCGTAACACTATCTCCTGCTAATTGTTTCTCGTTGATCCACACCAACAATAACCTCTCCACTTCTTCCAGCACTTGAGATCTCTGTTTTGTGATCATACTTGCACCTTTCGCAACAAGAGCGTCCTTGAGTTCCTTTCCCTTGGCCACAATGGAAGTGATGGTTGAATGGGCTTTGCCATACTGCCTGGCCAGCTCAGCCACATGAACTCCACTTTCATATTTTGCAATGATCTCCTTCTTCAATTCTACCGTATTTCTGACATTCTTGACCACAGGCCTGGCACTAGGAGCTTTCTTGGGGCCCATGGTGGCTTATTTAGCAGTTGCAAGCACTAAAAACACTGGAATAATGACAATATATGTGGTATGAATGCATGGGTGGCGTGGGTGATAGTCGCTCACTGGTAAACAATAGCACACTGACGCTGAATGGAGTGCCCGGGCCCGCTCAGGCCACGTGTACGCATCCGGGACGAATCATGAACTCCGAGCGGATTCGTGAACACCGAACCAAAATTTTCGCGAAAAAACATCACGAACACCGATTTTCACGAACTCCGACGCTCACGAACTCTGGGGATTGACTGTATTTCAACTACCCAATAAAGTGTCAGAAATTGGTAATTTGGCCATGTTGAATGATGATGAAAGTTTTTTTTCTTTCTTTCTGGGTCACCCTGCCTTGGTGGGAAATGGCCGACGTGTTTAAAAAAAAAAAAAAAAAGAGAGAGACAGACAAATTCTCCTCACTTAACGATGGAGTTCCAGTCATAAGACCATGCCGGTAAACAAATTTGTCGCTAAGTGAAGAGCATATTATAATGGTAGTGGGTTTGTGTTGACAAGCTTTGATATTGTTTTAATGTCATCTTTGCACCATTTATAATATTTCTGGTATATTTTTAAATGTTTATACAGTAGTGTACTGTGTATTGTAATAAATAGAATAGAGGAAATCAGCTCTAATATACATTATTTAGGTATGCATACTGGTCAGAGTCGTTGGTAAACGGCTTCTCCACCATACTAAACAAGCTGGCAAGCAAAATCCCAAGTTCAAACACTCCACCTAACGACTATCTCACTGGCACCTATCCGAACACACTATTCCTAGCCCCGACCAACCCAACAGAAGTTTCACTTATAATCAACACATTAAAAAACAAAGCAGGTGACCTAAATAACTTACCACCTTTTATATACAAAAAAGCCTCTCAAGTTCTCTCACCAATTATTGCAACACTCTTTAACAAATCCATCGAATCCTTTACCTTCCCATCAATACTCAAAATAGCGAGGGTCACCCCCATACATAAAGGAGGAGATCAAACAGACCTGAATAACTACAGGCCGATATCTAACTTACCCTTCTCTCCAAAATCTTTGAAAATTAATTCATAGACAAATATATTCCTACCTCACCTCCAACAACGTACTCAACCACTGTCAATTTGGATTCAGGCCTAATAAAAATACAAATGATGCCATTATACACATGCTAGAAATAATTTACACTGCTCTTGAGAAAAAAGAAATCCCAGTGGGAATCTTCATTGATTTACGTAAAGCTTTTGATACAGTTGACCATGATCTGCTACACCTAAAATTATCACACTATGGTATAAGAGGGCACTCTCTCAACTACCTAAAATCATACCTAAGCAACAGAAACCAATATGTGTACACAAATGGAGCTAGCTCTACCGTGCAAACTATTACAGTAGGTGTCCCACAGGGAAGTGTTCTTGGCCCACTTCTCTTTCTCATTTACATTAACGACCTACCAAATGCATCTCAACTACTCAAACCCATACTATTTGCAGATGACACTACATACGTTATCTTGCACCCAAGCCCAGACACACTAGCCAACACTGTAAATACTGAATTGCAGAAAGTATCTACCTGGATGATGACGAACAAACTTACTCTCAATATTGATAAAACCTATTTTATTCAGTTTGGGAACAGAGCTATAAACGCACCACTTAACATAATGATAAACGGGTCCCCTATCACAAAACTCACAGAGGGAAAATTCTTAGGAATCCATCTTGACAGTGGCCTCAAATTTCAGGCACATATACAACAAATTTCCAAGAAAGTCTCAAAGACCGTGGGAATACTATCCAAGATACGGTACTATGTTCCACAACCAGCTCTCCTTACCCTATATCACTCACTCATTTACCCCTACCTCACCTATGGAATCTGCGCATGGGGCTCAACATCAATAACTCATCTCAGACCATTAATAACACAAAAAAAGGCAGCAATTAGATGATACAATCACCTCCAGACAACATACTCCACCAATATTCAAAAACCTAAACTTACTCACCATACAAAACATCCATACTTTTTACTGTGCCTATTACATACATAGAACACTATGCAAATATTAACCCACCACTCAAATTTCTCCTTACCAATTTTAACAGGACACATGACCATAACACTAGACACAGATCACTCCTCGATGTTCCCCGTGTCCATCTAACACTATGTAAAAACTCAATGCATATAAAAGGCACAAAAATTTGGAATTCATTACCTGTCATTGCCAAAGAAACCCTGCCTGTACCCCAATTCAAAACGATTTTAAAAAACCACCTTCTCACCCAAACCTAAATGCACAATATCAAACATTCCCAACAAAGTAGAATAATCACTTAAATGTAAAAACCTGTTATGAATAATACATACTAAGCTAACTGTTTCTATAACATTTACATTATAATGACCACGTAAACTGTAACTGCAATGCAACTAATTGTTTTAAATTGTTATCTCACTCAATTAATTGCATTGCTACAATCAATAAATTATTATGTTCAACTTATACTCAAATTTTACAACTTAGATACACAATTATACTAATTTTATAAATTATCAACCATAACTTTTTACCATGTAGTCTAATATTAATTAATCTTAAGAATGCCCGCAATGCACAGCATATTAGGGGCTTTTGGCATGTACATCTCATTTATACCTAACTATGTATCATTGTATCATGTCTACATTACTATGTATGTATCATTGTACCATGTCTAAATAAACATTATTATTATTATTATTATAAGTGAGGGTAGGCTGTATACAGTCATCCCTCCGTTTTCGTGTATCTCTGTTTTCGTGTATTTCAGTTTTTGTGCAGTTTTTTCAGGGAAAATTGACCTCTGTTTTCGTGTGATTCCCTCCATTTTCGTGCTTGGTCCGGAACCCTGTACAGTGCCCAGTGCACATACAAAGCCCGCAAACCCGCCTCCCACGCACATTCTCAGGCAGTGTAGCATTGTTTCTGGTTGAGTGAACATTATCCTGCGAGTTCATACAAAACATTTCTTAACAATCCATTGTTTTTGGCCCTTGATTATTGTGTGTGACTGCTAAATAAGAAACCATGGGCCCAAAGATAGCTCCTAGTGTCAGTCCTTTGGTAAAGAAAGTGAGGAACACCATAGAATTAAAGAAAGAAATCGTAGCAAAGTGGTGAGAGGCAGTGGTGATGAGAGGCAGTGGTGGTGAGAGGCAGTGGTGATGGGAGGCAGTGGTGGTGAGAGGCAGTGGTGATGAGAGGCAGAGGTGGTGAGAGGCAGTGGTGGTGAGAGGCAGTGGTGATGAGGCATTTTCATTAATCCATCTATAATATTTTCTTCAAAATTATATAAGAAACACGTTATAAAGCATATAAACAGCATGTTTATATGCTATGTTGTTGCCGGGCGGAGGGAAAACATTACGTAATACTAATATAAATCACTCTTGGGCACATTAAATGTCTTATTTTACGTTAATATAGACATTTTCATTAATTCATCTATGATATTTTCTTCAAAATTATTTAAAAAACAAGTTACATAGCATATAAACATGATACATACACCCACAGAATAAAAATTGACAAATATGATAGTATATTTGTTTACCAAGCGACTTTGTAGGTGTCGGAAGAATTACGCTCTCTCTAGTCAAACACTGAGGGATAACTGTAGAAAAATATTCCTTTCATATGCTTTCATATGTGGGTTTAGCGCTTCTTTTTTATTATGATAATAATAATAATACTACTATCATTACCTCTGAAAATAGTGTTGCATGAGAATGGGAGTGATGCTGTTTGTTTATTTTGTACTAACTTGTACACAATGTAAGAGTATTTGTATTGTGAGGTAATTATTATTACTTGTGAGGTAATTATTATTATTTGTGAGGTAATTATTATTATTTTGTGGTAAAAGTTTCACAAACTCTTACAAACGTATGTGAATGAACTAAAAGTGGACACGTATTAATCACATTCATTTCGCCTGACCGAGTGATCGCCCACTACCTGTTCAGTTTGTTTTTTTACCTTGTCTGAACTCCGTATCTCGTTCTCTCTCTCGTTAACTAGTTGGCTCTCATTGACTATGGCGTCTAAGCTTAGTTGTGATAAAAAGAGGAGTAGTAAGCCTCTTACTTTAAGTGCCAAGTTAGAAATGATTAAACTCAGTGAACTGACTTTTTTGGGTTATCCTAGGTACTCTACTCATATTCTGCTATGTATGATAATATATGTAACTGTATTTGTGTATACCTGAATAAACTTACTAACAAGGTATATGTTGATCGCTGATATAGCCATCAAATACAGTTATATATAGCAGCATATGTGTAGATAACCCAGGATAACCCAAGAGTGTCAGCTAACACTCTTGCTAGGAGCTAATGCTGCTGGGGATTGCAAGTTAAAACCTATGATAATTTATCACTCAGAGAATCCTAGGGCCCTAAAAAACTATGCAAAAGGTAGCCTCCCTGTTTATTATAAATCCAATTCGAAAGCTTGGATGACTACTGATCTTTTCATAAATTGGTTCACAGACTATTTTAAGCCTACAGTTGAGACTTACTGCAGGGAAAAGAAAATTCCTTTTAATGTTTTACTTGTTTTAGACAATACCCTGCCACTCACCTCTCACACATCAATGTTAATACAGTGGTCCCTTGGTTTTCATGCATCTCCAAACTCGAACATTTATGTAAGTGTATTTTCGTAAGTGCTGTTGCAAGTGTATTTTTGGGGGTCTGAAATAGACTAACCTACGTGACACTATTTCTTAAGGAAGTAAATTCGTTCGGTAATGGCACTTGAGCAGCATTCTGGAACAAATTTTCGGCGAAAACCGAGGGACCACTGTACTTTAAGGCAAGTAATAAGCGTACTCTGTGTGTATCTTACTTTTTATTGTGTTTTTTTAATGCCTAGTGCTATTGCTAACTTAATATAAGTTAGTGTAAGCTTGTTGTCAAGCATTTATATGCATTTAGAAGTGGAAAAAAATGGAGTTCTGCTTTTCGGCGATGTCTGCTTTAAGGCACTAGCCTGGAACCTAACCTGCCGTATAAGTGAGGCCCTACTGTGTGTGTGTGTGTGTGTGTGTGTGTGTACTCACCTATTTGTACTCACCTATTTGTGGTTGCAGGGGT
>WNWK01009672.1:0-75075 GCA_009830355.1 Cherax destructor | reverse complement strand
ATTATCTAAGATACGCTTTTAAATGTGCCAAAACCATTCCCATTGCATTTATATTATTTCTATCTACCTTTATCTCACTTATGGAATCTGCAGGGGGCTCAACAACATTAAATCCCCCAGACCACCAAAACCCAGCAAATTGATTTCAGGATGATAAAAAATTCCCCCCTTTAGAAAAAAGATCTCCACCTATATTCAGAACCTTAAAACTACCCCCACCAAAAAAAAAATATTCATACCTATTCATGTGCCTCACATACAAAAAAACCTTTACATCCCAATTATCAACCTCCGTTTCAAAATTCCCCTCAACAATTTTAATTAGGCCCCAAGACCATGACACAAGACACAGATCACTATTTGACATACCCCGAGTCCATACTAACCAATGAAAAATTCCCTATGCACAAAGGCCCCAAAATTTCCGGAATTCATTACCAGTAAATATTGAACCTTGTGGGAAAAAATAAACCCAAGACTCTTCTAAAAAATCACCTACTCCCCCCATCCCAAATTAACAACAAACTTTCAAACCCAATATTATTTTACTTAAGATAATCTCAATTTGATATGTTCATCCCCCAAAACTTTTTGGGAATTTCTATCATCATATGTCTTTTAAAATCTTATAGTATCATCTTTTTGTTAATGTGAAAAAAAAATATATAACTAGAAGAAACCCAAAAATTTTTTTCTAGTATTTTATACTAGATAGCATCAACAAAATTGTAACTTGAAAAAAAATATAAAAATTGGGTTTAAAACTAAACCCAAATTTCCCCCAATTGTTTTTTAATAGTATGTATAACCATTTAAAAATTTTAAATAATACAGAACTAGAAATAAACTCAATCAATTTCTTTTTAATTAAGACTTAGTGAATAATTTTTAGAATAAACCCGTCCCAATGCCATGGCATGCCAGTGGCCCCTTTTGCATTACAGTTTTATAATTGTAACTACCAATAACAGTGTACATTTTAACATGTAAATAAAAATTTTATTATTATTATTATTTTTATTGTGAAGAATGTGAAACACCACTGTGCAGGGAACCATGTTTCAAAAAATTTTTCCAGGCTGAAAAAAATTTGGGGAACATGGGGTGACTCATTGTTATATATTATTGAACAGTTTTAAACATTATTTTTCATTGCAATTGTTGTAAATACGATGTTTTGTAAACAAAAAATGATAAACCTTTTTTGTTTTATTTTAAAAAAAATTAGCGAAAGTGAATATTTGAAAACAGCACTTATATTGGTCTCACAGGCCATAAAAGTTATTTGAAAAAAAAAATTAAAATCAATAAGAAAACAACTTCAAGAAATAAAAAACGATTACCGCCAACCGGAAGTCAGCGATGTTGCCATAAGCGGTTCAATTTCTGTCAACTTGAAGAGTTCATATTCCTTAAGTATTGATCGCAAAAATGTTTTGTTTAGCCATTTAGATTTAGAAAAAAAACTATCATTTCATAAGAAAAAATAATTTTTTTTTTCCGAATATTTTTCAACCCTGGGAACAAGTTTCCGAGAAGGCCTGTCGACCCCCAAAGGGTTAATGTTCTGATAATTACAATTTACAGTAGTTCTTGTAATTTATAGCCAATCTTTGTTCTGACACTAATATTAGGTACTGAAATAATCAAGTAGTCACAAACACATTGACAGGTGAATATGTTCACCTGCCTTGGTCACATATTATACCTGGAGTATACCTGGAGAGGGTTCCAGGGGTCAATGCCCCCACGGCCCGCTCTGTGACCAGGCCTCATGGTGAATCAGGGCCTGATCAACCATGCTGTTATTGTTGGCCGCACGCTGGTCAGGTACTGACTTTAGGCGCTTGTCCAGTGCCTGCTTGAAGATAGCCAGGGGTCTATTGGTAATCCCCCTTATGTATGCTGGGAGGCAGTTGAACAGTCTTGGGCCCCTGACACTTATTGTGTTGTCTCTTATCATGCTAGTGGTACCCCTGCTTTTCATTGGGGGATGTTGCATCGTCTGCCGAGTCTATTGCTTTCATAGGGCGTGAATTTCGTGTGCAAGTTTGGTACTAATCCCTCTAGGATTTTCCAAGAGTATCTGATCATGTATCTCTCCCGCCTGCAGTCTAGGGAGTACACGTTTAGGAACTTCAAGCGTTCCCCGTAATTGAGGTGTTTTATCATAGTTATGTGTGCCGTGAAGGTTCTCTGTACATTTTCTAGGTCAGCAATTTCACCTGCCTTGAAAGGTGCCATTAGTGAGCAGCAATATTCCAACCTAGATATAACAATCGACCTGAAGAGTGTCATCATGGGTTTGGCATCCCTAGTTTTGAAGGTTCTCATTATCCATCATGTCATTTTTCTAGCAGATGTGATTGATACAATGTTATGGTCTTTGAAGGTGAGATCTTCCGACATGTTCACTCCCAGGTCTTTTACATTAGTTTTTCACTCTATTGTGTGGTTGGATTGTCTGGAAGTATATACAAATTATTTATAGGTCCCAGCAATGTTTTTAGAAGTGCTGGAGTATATGAAACTCCTAAGCACAGTGTCAGATAAGTGTATCACTACACTGCTGACGGTGCAGTCACTCAATATTGCCGATCGTGCACGGCTCCCAGTGAACCTTAGTATATGTTTTTTATTTGTGCTCACTGTTACATGTCTGTCTATCTGTCTGTCTCTCTCTCTCTCTCTCTCAGAGAGCAGCTCATGAACCAACAGGTATTACACACATTGCAGAATCGTCACATCTGAATAAGTGGATATGCGTATTGCTTTCCACATCATGCTTATGCCTCATATCTACAAGCACAGTATAGAACTTTGTAAGTTTTTTTGGGGTTATCCTATGTAATTTACACTATGATAACTGTACTTATGTGTACCTGTGCCTAGATAAACTTAGTCCTTGATTCAGGTTCATAACCAGCTCTGTGTGTGTGGGGGAGAAACACAAGGTAGGTAGGAAGGAAGGAAGGATGACCCAGATGCCCATCAACCTAGGATAACAAAAAAAAAAAAGTCATACAGTGACTTATTTCCATGTGGGTTAGTGGAATGTGGAGGAAGGAATGTGTATTGGGGAAGGTAGTGAGTGGTGGTAATATGTCATTATGAAATTAGCCATGCTGGTGACTCAGCATATTTACAAGTCCACCTACACACAACTACAAGCTTACAGAAGCTGTAGAAGTTCTAAGAACATGTCCAGTGACTCTATATGTGTATATATATGATAGAAAAATAGTAATAAACAACATTTTTGATTGTTAGTTTGTGTAAACACGTTTTGTAAACCATATAATGACAATGTTTGTGCGGTTATTGTGTAGCATACAATGAGTGAATATATACAAGATATGCCTTATATTGGTCTCAAAGGCCATAAAAGTTACTTGAAAAAATAAAATGTTAAAAAATACTAAAAGAAAAAAGTAGAAAAAATAAATAAACAATTATCGCGTGACCGGCAGTCGGCGATGTTGCCGTAAGCGGTTCACTTTTTGTCAACTTCATGCCTCCATATCTCGGTAACTGTTGATCGCAATTTTTTTTTTTTTGGCCTATAACACTCACCAAAACATTTTCAATCATTTCACAAGAATTTTTTTTCGAATATTTTTCGACCCTGAGAACAAGTTTACGATCGAGGGTCTTGACCCTGAAAGGGTTAAGGATCAGGGGTCTCGACCTGGAAAGGGTTAAGATACTGGTCCCTCTGAGATGATAGAACTCGCTCTAGTTTGACTTGAAAGCTGGTTTTTCTTAGTGTAAAGTTTAGACATGTTTAGGGTTGTTTATGTCTTAATTTGCCATTTTTATTGAAAAATTAAGATATTAATGTCCATGTGATAATTTGTAAATACCAAAGCTGAGTCTCAACAAATCTTCAATGTTAATGCTTAACTCCATTATAAACTTAAGCCACACTCTCCACTAGTCTTTTCCTTTGCACTGACACACAGGGGCCTCAGATTATGCAATACAAGGATACCTTTCTAGGATACCAGCGATATTCCAGAAATAATAAATTATGTAGAACAGGATGATAGTAAACTATGCATGATTAGGGTCACAAGTGACATGGTCCTTAGACAAATAGATAAATTAAAACCTAACAAATCCCCAGGCCCTGATGAACTGTATGCAAAGGTTCTAAAGGAATGTAAAGAGGAGCTTAGCAAACCTATGGCTAATCTTTTCAACATATCACTGCAAACTGGCATGGTGCCAGATAAGTGGAAAATTGCAAATGTAATACCTATTTTCAAAGCAGGAGACAGGTCCTTAGCTTCGAACTATAGACCAATAAGCCTAACCTCCATAGTGGGAAAATTTATGGAATCAATAATAGCCGAGGCAATTCGTAGCCATCTTGAAAAGCATAAATTAATCAATGAATCTCAGCACGGTTTTACAAAAGGGCGTTCCTGCCTTACAAATTTAATAACTTTTTTCACTAAGGTATTTGAGGAGGTAGATCATGGTAATGAATATGATGTTGTGTATATATGGACTTCAGTAAGGCTTTTGATAGAGTCCCACATCAGAGACTATTGAGGAACATTAAGGCACACGGAATAGGAGGAGAAATTTTTTCCTGGATAGAGGCATGGTTGACAAATAGGCAGCAGAGAGTTTGCATAAATGGGGAGAAATCAGAGTGGGGAAGTGTCACAAGCGGTGTTCCACAGGGGTCAGTATTGGGCCCCTTGTTGTTCACAATCTACATAAACGACATAGATGAGGGAATAAATAGCGACATAAGCAAGTTTGCCGATGACACCAAAATAGGCCGTCCAATTCATTCAAATAAGGACATTAGAGCACTCCAGGAAGATTTGAATAGACTGATGCAGTGGTCGGAGAAGTGGCAGATGCAGTTTAATACAGTGGCACCTCGAGTTACGATATTTTTTTGTTCGAGAATGCTGTTCAAGTGCCATTACCAAACGAATTTATCCCCATAAGGAATAATGTAAAATAGACTAGTCCTTTTACACCCCCAAAAATATACTTACAAAAGCATTTAAAAAAATAAACTTACATAAAAGGGCGATTTTGGGGACCATCGTAACTCGAGGTACCACTGTATAGATAAATGCAAAGTTCTAAATATTGGACAGGACAATAACCATGCCACATATAAACTAAATAATGTAGATCTTAATACTACTGATTGCGAAAAGGATTTAGGAGTTCTGGTTAGCAGTAATCTAAAACCAAGACAGCAGTGCATAAGTGTTCGCAATAAAGCGAACAGAATCCTTGGCTTCATATCAAGAAGCATAAATAATAGGAGTCCTCAGGTTGTTCTTCAACTCTATATATCCTTGGTTAGGCCTCATCTAGATTATGCTGCACAGTTTTGGTCACCGTATTACAGAATGGATATAAATGCTCTGGAAAACGTACAAAGGAGGATGACTAAGTTGATTCCATGTATCAGAAATCTTCCCTATGAGGATAGACTGAGGGCCCTGAATCTGCACTCTCTAGAAAGGCGTAGAATTAGGGGGGATATGATTGAGGTGTATAAATGGAAAACAGGAATAAATAAAGGTGACGTAAATAGCGTGCTAAAAATATCTAGTATTGACAGGACTCGCAGCAATGGCTTTAAGTTGGATAAATTCAGATTCAGGAAGGATATAGGAAAGCATTGGTTTGGTAATAGAGTTGTCGATGAGTGGAACAAACTCCCGAGTACAGTTATAGAGGCTAAAACGTTGTGTAGTTTTAAAAATAGGCTAGATAAATATATGAGTGGGTGCGGGTGGGTGTGAGTTGGACCTGACTAGTTTGTGCTACTAGGTCAGATGCCGTGCTCCTTCCTTAAGTGAATGTAACCTGACCTGGCTGGGTCGGGGCATTGGCTTAAGCCGGTGGGAGATTTGGACCTGCCTCGCATGGGCCAGTAGGCCTGCTGCAGTGTTCCTTCTTTCTTATGTTCTTATGATTGTGCAGCGACCAAAATACATCTAGTTATTATTAAACTTCAAAATGCATGACTAAGATGCACATCAACATACTGGTTCACAAGAATGATCTACTGTAAACTTGTTCCACTCTGGCTACTTGTGTCTTTAGAACCTGTAGACTGTAAAATATAACTTACCTTAATGCACTTCTTAAGGAGAGACAAGCCAACCATAGTTCACGAGCAGCATAAGCAGCTTTATCAACATCAGCGCGTGCTGACAGAGCATTCTGAAACATTAAAAAACAATACTGATAACATGTTTACAGAAGCTTTTACATGAAGTTGCTACAATGAAGGAAAAATGGCACCAAGAACAATTACCATATTTTCCCCTCCAATAAGACACAACAGTACATTAAATGAATCCTAATTTTAGATAATTACTAATTATATTTTAGGGAAGGACTAAACCTGTAGAGGTTATACAATGTCTGGGAAATGGGAGTCAATCATGCTCAATCCTAGGAATTGAAGGACAAGTACAATTCCTCAGTTCAAGAACCACTTGCTAATATCAAGGAAACTCCCATGAGAGGACCTTAATTAACCCTTTGAGGTCTGTGTCATAGCACTACACTTTTGAGCTCATGGTCTGTGCTGTAGAACTACTCAATGAGCTTAGCATATAAAAATAATAAAAAAAAATCCTGCCCCAAGCAGTGCATGATGGAAAAAAACTGTGACCATGAATTTGGTTTAAAACTGTGAATTTGTAGTGTATTTTTGGTTGGATTTTATGGTTGTATTCTCGGTTTCTTGGTATCATTTGACAGAATTGAAGATATATTACAGAGATAGAGATGATTTTGATTGGTTTCAGGACTGAATGTAGCTTGATATTAAGCTCAAAATGCCTGATATTCCAGAGGACACACATTGCGTCACTCATCCAATTGGTCAGTCTACTATGCGTTCACGAATCTGCTGACATTATTTATACAATTATTACACCAATGCAGTAGTCTGCATACTGATAAATCTTCTATTTTTTGTGTGAATAAGAATTCAAAATGGAAAGCAAGCATAATATATGGGAGGGCTGGGGATGTAACTAATGAACAGAGGAAATGTTGTTTTAGTACCAAGAATGTCTATACTGCTTATTCTAAACCCTGTTTTCAATTTGGCAATTTTTAAATTTTGTGTGAAATTGGCCAAATTACCAATTTCTGATCACTTTATTGGGTAGTTGAAATAGTTAAATGGGTGGGTTCTTGTACTTAATCAACAGAATGGAAGGCATACCAGCAAAATGAGTTTGGTCAACTGGAACAATGGAATTGGCTTAAAATAGAACTCAAAGCGGGCAAAATCGCTGATGCATAAATATGGCTGAGATCACTAACTTTGTGAAAACGTAATTCTGTAAGTTTTTCATCAAATTTCATATTATTGGTGTCATTACCTTCAGAAAAAGAATACAGTGGTACCCCGGTTTACGATGGTCCCCAAACTCACCCTTTTATGTAAGTTTATTTTTTTAAATGCTTTTGTAAGTGTAATTTTGGGGGTCTAAAAGGACTAGTCTATTTTACAACATTTCTTAAGGAGATAAATTCGTTTGGTAATGGCACTTGAACAGCATTCTGGAATGAAAAAATATCGTAAACCGGGGTACCACTGTATGTCATTTCATAAGAATTTTTTTTTTTTTTAAATTCTTGGACCCTGAAAGCAATTCTCAGATCAGGGGTCTGGACTCTGAAAGGGTTAAAGAGAGAGTTTTTTGAAGAAAAAATCTTTTAGTGTGTCTTATTATACATGTACACAGTAAATTCTTACATCATCAGACTGAATGATTTTGTTACAGTGAAACTAAAAAAGTGCAACCAAAAATTTTGATAACACACAAAAATCTTTATATTATATGCAACAAAGCAGTAACCCTTTCAGGGTCGAAAGGCCCTCTCCCAAATTCGTTCTCTGGGTCAAAAATTTTTCGGAAAAAAAAAATTATTTTTTCTTATGAAATGATAATCTTTTTCTGATCATAATAACACCAAAAGTATGAAATTTGATTGAAAACTAACAGAATTATGCTCTCGCAAAGTTAGCGGTATCGACTACATTTACGCATCGGCGATTTCGCCCACTTTGAGTCCTATATTCGGCCAATTCCAATGTTTCAGTCTACTAAAATTATAGCTATTTCGCTAGAATTCCATTTGTTCTATCAATTGAGTACAAGAAACCGCCAATTTACTGATTTGAACTATCCAATAAAGTGGTCAGAAATAGGCAATTTGGCCAATTTCACACAAAATTTCAAAAGATGCCAATTTCAAAATAGGGTCCAGAATAAACGAGACAGACATTCCTGGTATTAAAATAACATTTTATCTGTTCATTAGTCACGTCTCCAGGCCCCTCTTACATTACTTTTGCATTCCATTTTGAATTTTTATTCTCACAAAAAATAGAAGATTTACTGTTATTCAGACTACTGCATAATTGTAATTATTGTATAAATAATATCAGCGCATTTGTGAATGTATATTAGACCCACCAATTGACGTGATTTGTTTACTCTTGAACAGTGTCAAAAATCTAACATTTCCGCAACTTTGAGTTCAATTTCAAGCTACTTTTAGTCGGTAAACAGTTCAAAATCACCTCTATTTCTGTAATATATTTTCCATTCTATCAAATGAGACCAAGAAAATACCATACAAAACTACACTGCAAAGTCGCTCTCTTAAACCAAAAACACGGTCGCAATTTTTTTTCTCATGCACTGCTTGCTGCAGGATTCTTTTAATACTGCGCATACTGACCAGCCAGACCCATTCTCTCATATATAGGCCTACCAGCTTTCTCTCGCAAGATTTGAAGCTGCTAGAATTTTGGCATAGTATTACAGAACCGACACTGGCTTCAAAGCCGTAATATTATGTCACCAACACCGAAGGGGTTAACCCTTTCAGGGTCCGTTTCGTAGTACTATGTGATGAGCTCAACTCACTCAGATGAGCTGTGAGCGGTGAATTTGGGACTAAATATGATAGAATGGGTAGATGCAACCAACGAGTTGTAGATGCCTGGGGACGGACCACTGAGTTATTGCAAGGTGTTTGCCAGTAAGTATTGCTCCTCCAGCCAGCACTTGATTTCCTCAGTTATCTATTAATATCTATCACAATTAACCCTTTCACTGTCGAGACCTGTGATCCTAAACACACTCTCAGTGTTGAAAAATATTTGAAAAAGAAAAAAGATTTTTTCTTGCAAAAATATTCTTAAGATTTTTGTAAGTGTTTTAAAACAAAACAAAAATTGCGATCAGAACTTACCGAGATATAGAGGTGTGAAGGTGACAGAAATTGAGCCACTTATAGCAACATCAGCAACTGCCGCTCACTCGCTAATATTATTTTAACTTTTATTCTATTTTTTTCATTTCTTTTCTAATATTTTATTTTTTTAAGTAACTTTTGTGGCCTGTGAGACCAATATAATGCATAATGTATATATATATCCACTCATTGTATGCAACACAATAACCACACAAACATTGTTATCATTATATTGTTGACAAAACATGTTTACACAAACCCACACTGCTTTCCTCATCACCTACGCTGCCTTCCCCACCAACGATGGTGTCTTCCCCACCACCCACATGGAAATAAGTCACTTTGACTTTTTTGGTGGAAGGTTGATAATTGTATGGGTTTTCAGCACTATTTCTGGTATCCTGGGCATTGCTTTCTGTCACAAACTCCTCAAAACCATGAGATTCATCTTCAAGGACACCTCAATGTGTGGTAGAAGTAACACTTGGGAAGGGAAGATTCCCAATTCACCGGAGAATGAGGTATTCCTTACCCCTAGGCTGGGTGACCAAGGCGTACTGAATTAGCACTCCCACAATGCACTGCGGCCTCCCCAATTTTTTTTATACTGCGCACACTGACGACGCACTCATTCTCTTACATGTAGGTCTACCAGCTTTCTTGAGCTAGATTTGAAGCTGCTAGAATTTTGCCGTAGTGTTACGGGATCGACACTGGCTCTCAAACCATAATATTATGGGACTGACAGTGAAAGGGTTAACGAACCCTTAAAATTACAACTTTTACCATGGGGGGGTCCACACAAGTTTTTTAATTTAAATAGGGTCCTTGTAATCAAAAACATTGAGAACTATGAATCTGCAACTTTTCAACAGGTGCAATTGTTTCTGATATTTTAGTAATGACATCCAAATAATTAAATCTGTCACCATGAAGAATATTATGAATTGTGAGTTCTATCTCTCTTCCTATTATGCCCATCTACTGTATTTTAGTTAACCCTTTCAGGGTTGAGACCCCCAATCCTTAACTCACTCTCAGGGTCGAACATTTTTTTTTTATGAAATGATGGAGAATCTTTTCCCGATGGTAATGACACCAAAAGTATGAAATTTGATGTTAAACTTTCGAAATTATGCTCTCGCGAAGTTAGTGATATTGGCAATATTTATGTATTGGCGATTTCGCCCACTCTGAGCCTTATTTTTGGCCAATTCCATTGTTCCAGTCGACTAAAATCATAGCTATTTTGCTAGAACTCCATTTGTTCTATCGATTGAATACAAGAAACTGCCCATTTACCAATTTCAACTACCCAATAAAGTGGTCATAAATTGGCAATTTGGCAAATTTCACAAATTTCAAAAGATGCCAATTTCAAAATAGGGTCCAGAATAAACAAGACTGACATTTCTGGCGCTAAAATAATATTTTCTCTGTTCATTAGTCATGTCTCCAGGCCCCTCTTATATTACTCTTGCTTTCCATTTTGAATTTTTATTCTTACAGAAAATAGATTTTCTGTTATGCAGACTACTGCATTATTGGAAAAATAGTATAAATAATATCAGCGCACTTGTGAAAGAATATCAGACTCACCAGTTGACATGTATTGGATGTGTGGCATGATTTGTTTACTCCTGAACATCGGTAAAAATCGAACATTTCCGCTACTTTGAACTCAATTTCAAGGTACTTTTCATCATGAAACCAATCAAAATCATCTTTATTTCTGTAATATATCTTCCATTCTATCAAATGAGACCAAGAACACGAGAATACAACCATAAATACCATATGAAAATACAGTGGTCCCTTGGTTTTCGTGCATCTCCAAACTCGAACATTTATGTAAGTGTATTTTCGTAAGTGCTGTTGCAAGTGTATTTTTGGGGGTCTGAAATAGACTAACCTACATGACATTATTTCTTAAGGAAGTAAATTCGTTCGGTAATGGCACTTGAGCAGCATTCTGGAATGAATTTTCGGCGAAAACTGAGGGACCACTGTACACTGCAAAGTCGTTGTTTTAAACCAAAAACACAGTCAGTTCTTTTTTCTCATTATGCACTGCGTGCTGCAGGATTTTTTTTTATACTGCACACACTGACCACGCAGACCCATTCTTTCATATGTAGGCCTACCAGCTTTCTTCCACCAGATTTGAAGGCGCTAGAATTTTGGCGTATAAATACGGGACCAACACTGGCTCTCAAGCCATACATAAACGGGACCGACCCTGAAAGGGTTAAAATAATTATTCCCAAGGCCTGAAAAATGTGCATCATACGTACACAGTACAATACACACCTTGAGACCATCTAGGTAGCCTTGCATCACAGCAACACGAGTCAAATATTTGTCCTTCTCCGTCTGAACTTGATCTTGAAGAATGTCAGACCATCTGAAACAAAGTAATATTTGACTATGAATAAAGACAATACCGGAAAGAAATTTTAAAATACACTCTATACCATATAAGTGGCAAAAATCCCATATCTATTAAATTAAAAGACCATAGGAATCTTCCAATATCTGAAAGGTGAAACATGTTCCAAGAGAAGCTTGTAGTGTAACAATTGTAATAGAAGACATGTAGTGACATAAGACTGGGGAGGTTACAGTACTGATCTCTGGGGTCCCCATGATCTCTACTAGCAGCCTCACCTCTGAATGATATTGTCAAGCTTGTGACCTTCCTTTAATATGTTACACTATCACTAAGCTTCTCTGCGCCTGATAGCTCACCCTTCTTGCTACCTGAGAGGCAGATTATCTGGAGCCCTTGGACTGGAGGGTGGACAGGATTTTCAACCAATTAACTTGAAATTTTTAATACAGGTGTATCCTACATAGGCTTCAATTGTTAACCCTTAAACTGTTCAAACGTAGATACAGTGGACCCCTGGTTATCGGCCATAATTCGTTCCAGAATGCTGTTCAAGTGCCGTTACTGAACGAATTTGTTCCCATAAGGAATACGTAATGTAAATTAGATTAGTCCGTTTAGACCCCCCAAAATATACTTACAAAATGACTGTATACGTTTGCATGCATAGAACTCCGAACGTAGAGCTACGTTTTATTTTTCATTCCTTCAAATTTGGCGCGATAGGCCTGAGTCACCTAGACATGAGAGAATGGATCTGTGCACTCAGTGAGCAGTATTAAAAAAATATGGGACCACTTAGTACCTTGTGGGAGCACCAGTTCAATTGAGCACCAGCTAGAACAAATAGTATGGCAAACACCAGGGATTCACTGATGTCATTAACACTACCCTTTTAACCGTTTTGGGGTTTCAGTCGTACTAAAACGGCTTACGCCCTAGGGTTATGGTCATACTAGTACACCTAAATTCTAGCGCCCTCAAATCAAGCAGAAACAGGCTGTTAGGCCTAGATGTGATAGAATGGGTCTGTGCTGTCAGTGTGCACAGTATAAAAAAATTCCTGCACACCACAGTGCATAATGATGAAAAAAAAACTGACTGTGTTTTTGGTTTAAAACAGCGACTTTGCAGTCTATTTTCGTATGGTATTTATGCTTGTATTCTCGTTTTCTTAGTCACATTTTATAGAATAGATGATATATTACAGAAATAGAGATAATTTTGACTGGTTTCACAATGACAAGTACCGTGAAACTGAGCGCAAAGTAGCGAAAATGTTCGATTTCTTCCGATGTTCAAGAGTAAACAAATCACACCACACATCCAATACACTTCAACTGGAGAGTCTAATATTCTTGCACAAGTGCGCTGATATTATTTATACCATTTTTACAATGATGCAGTTGTATACATAACAGTAAATCTTCTATTTTTTGTGAGAATAAAAATTCAAAATGGAAAGCAAAAGTAATGTAAGAGGGGCCTGGAGACGTGACTAATGAACAGAGAAGATGTTATTTTAGTGCCAGGAATGTCTGCCTTGTTTATTCTGGACCCTATTTTGAAATTGGCATAGTTTGAAATTTGTGTGAAATTGGCCAAATTGTCATTTTCTGACCACTATTTTGGGTAGTTGAAATTGGTAAATAGGCGGTTTCTTGTACTCAATCGATAGAATAAATGGAGTTCTAGCAAAATAGCTATAATTTTAGTAGACTGAAACATTGGAATTTGCCGAAAATAGGGCTCAAAGTGGGCGAAATCGCCGATGCGTAAATGTCATGGATACCGCTAACTTCGCGAAAGCATAATTCCGTTAGTTTTCGATCAAATTTCATAATTTTTGTGGCGTTATGATCGGAAAAAGATTCTCTATCATTTCATAAGAAAAAATAATTTTTTTTTTAAATTCTTGGACCCTGAGAATGAGTTTCGGAGAGGGTCCTTGGACCCCCAAAGGGTTAAGAGGAAAGTGATGTTGATCCAAAGTTTAGTGGCTGTGAGATGGATGTGGCCACAAGTGATCGAGGAAATATCAAAAACCTTGATAATAACCCATGTGCAACATTTCTTAATTTTTTATACCACTGGTAGTGTCATCCTGCCAGAATGTCTTATAATCTATGCCCTAAGTAAAGAGAAACGATTCTGGAACATGTGTAATACATATTCGTCAGGCCGGCTGACTGACTTTGGCTGTCTCTTCAGCTGTATCTGTCTGTATCTTGGTCTCTGTCTGTCTGTCTGTCTCTGTCTATCTCACAGGTACACATAAGTATAGTTATCATACATACTGTAAATTACCTAGGATAACCCAAAAAATCCAGTGCTATACACAGTGCTTGAAGATAAAAGGAATAATACGCATGATTGGCAAGTAATAACTGTTGGTTTATGAGCCACTCTCTAAGACAGAGAAACACAGGCAGACAGAAAGACAGATAAGAAGAGCTAGACTGACAGATAAGCAGAGCTAGACTGACAGATAAGCAGAACTAGACTGACAGATAAGCAGAACTAGACTGACAGATAAGCAGAGCTAGACTGACAGATAAGCAGAGCTAGACTGACAGATAAGCAGAGCTAGACTGACAGATAAGCAGAGCTAGACTGACAGATAAGCAGAGCTAGACTGACAGATAAGCAGAGCTAGACAGACAGATAGACAGACATGTTTGTGTGTAACAGTGAAAACAAATAAAGCCAGGGTTCCCTGCAGCAGTGCACTATCATCGTGTCACTCCACTGCTTACCCTGTCAGCAGTTTAGTGACACTTGTCATAAACACCATGCTTCAAATAGTTTCATATATACTCCAGCATGTCTGAAACATTGCTGAGACCTATAAATACTTTGTATATATTTCTAGACAATAGTAAATGACCAAGGCAGGTGAAAATGTTCACCTGTCGGTGTGATTGTGACTATTTGAGTACTACAGTGGACCCCTGGTTTATGTTCACCTTCAAACTCGAACAATTATGTAAGTGTATTTTTGTAAGTGCTTTGGTAAGTATATTTTTGGGGGTCTAAAAGGATTAATCTAATTTACATTATTCCTTATGGGAACAAATTTGTTTGGTAACGGCACTTGAACAGCATTCTGGAACGAATTAATAACGTAAACTGGGGGTCCACTGTACAGTGGTCCCTCGGTTTTCGTGCATCTCCAAACTCGAACATTTATGTAAGTGTATTTTCGTAAGTGCTGTTGCAAGTGTATTTTTGGGGGTCTGAAATAGACTAACCTACGTGACATTATTTCTTAAGGAAGTAAATTCGTTCGGTAATGGCGCTTGAGCAGTATTCTGGAACGAATTTTCGGCGAAAACCGAGGGACCACTGTATTTCAGTACCTAATATTAGTGTCAGAACAAACATTGGCTATGAAATCACAAGAACTATTATAAATTGTAATTATCAGGTGAGCATCCAGCGCCAACTTTGCGAGCTTATATCTCGGTAAGTACTGACCCTAATTTTTTTTTTTATCCTATAACATGTAGAAAAATCCTAGGTAGTAGGTTGGTAGACAGCAACCGCCCAGGGAGGTACTACCGTCCTGCCATGATGGTAGGATTGCTGGTGTCTTTTGTCTGTCTCATAAACATGCAAGATTTCAGGTATGTCTTGTTACTTCTACTTATACTTAGGTCACACTACACATTCATGTACAAGCATGTACATGGAATGAATTTTGTTCGTTATGCGGAGGTCCACTGTATTTTATAATAGTACGTATGTAATACAGTGGACCCCTGGATTACGTTGGCGTCTGATTACGTTAAATTCGGAAAACGATACCTTTTTCTGTAAAAATATTGGTTTGGTATACGATGATCCACTTGGAATATGCACTTCGTCTTGGAAGCGTACACATGCCCTCGGACGGCACAATGCTCCATCCAGAGTCAGTGTGCCATTGTTTACCAGCAAGTGACAGCCACCCACCCACTCATACCATACATTTTGTCATTATTCCATTGTTTTTTAGTGCTTGCAACTGCTAAATAAGCCACCATGGGCCCAAAGAAAGCTCCTAGTTTCAGCCCTTTGGTAAAGGGCTGAGAGGGGAGAATGTCTTCTTAAGTGATTCAGTGATTCTACGATATGTTATGATACTAAAACAGCAGGAGTTGATAAAGGCTATAGTGCCAGCCAGAAATAAAGTGTAGCACTAACAGTGTAGCAAGTAAGTTAAGCCATTAATCTATAGCAAAATGACGACACAAAACTTAACTCCTCCAATGTTGTTGGAGTTATATAGGGTGACTGACAACACCGCCGTGTGTCTGGCGGCCATCTTTATTTAAGGCTTATCTTTCAGTGGCCCTCATACACCCAACAACAAACACAACACCACCTGTCCTCACATTTGTAATGACATTTTATTCATTCTAAAGTATATGTCATGTTTCTATGTTATTAATATTGTTTATTATGTCATATTAGATGAATTGTGATAGATAAATGAGCCATAGAGTTTATATTAGTGTCATTTTGAAGGACTATCTTGTCCTGTCCACAAACACATCCCTGTCACCGGCACAATTCCAAACATTCGCCAGAAACAGAACTCTCTGGAACACTTTTTTGAGCAACAGGTGTCCAGTGACTCTCAAGCTGGTCCTAGTGGTATTAAAAAACAAAGAAGGGAAGTAACCCAGGAAAAGGACTTGGTACCTGAAGTCTTAATGGAAGGGGATTCCCCTTCCAAACACTAGCAACTACTCCTTCCTCTCCCCTCTTTCCATCTTCCACACATCAACAACTCTTCAATAAAGGTAAGTGTCAAGTTATTACTGTTTTATGTACTTTATATCTCATTCTTTTCGGTGAAATTTAATGTGGAAACAACATTTATTTTACTACTTTTGGGTGTCTGAAACAGATAAATTGAATTTCCATTATTTCTTATGGAGAAAATAGATTCGGATTAAGTTATATTCGGTTTAAGTTAAGCCCTCTGGAATGGATTAATCACGTAATCCAGGGGTCCACTGTAATACCATAAAATATGTAAACCCCACATTGTAATATTAACAGAGAAATAAAGAATTTTTATTTTTATTTTTTTTTAATTTAAATAATACACAGATTGAAAGGAATTTCCCAGCAAACATAAAACTGAATGTTTTAATTTTGGGTGGTGACACTTTTGAAGTGTCAGTAAGGGGTGATTCCTCGATTAGCGATGAAATAGTTTACCGACAGGGCCTTAGGTCCCTATCTCCATCGTTAAGTGAGGAGAGGTTGTATTATTATTATTAGTACGTACGTACTATTATAATAATACAGTGGACCCCCGACTATCTTCTGGTCTGACTATCGGTCAGCTTGAGTTTCGATCGCTTTTTTCAGCCCAATTTTTCCCCGACAATCAGCCGTTTCCCCGATTATCGGCCCACGTACCAGACCTGTCCGCCTGCTTGTGTGCCTACCCACGCAGGCGTCGTGAGCCAGTCTAGCTTTGTTAACCATTGAGTGAACATTACATTTCACAATAAATTCATTGTGTTTAGTGCTTGTTTATTGATTGTGACTGTGAAATAAGCCACCATGGGTCCAAAGAAATTTTATAGTGGCAGCCCTTTGGTATAGAAAGTGACAAACACGATAGAATTGAAGAAAGAAATTGTAGCAAAGCACCAAAGTGGAGGAGGAAGAGAGAGGGGAGAATGTGTCTTCTTCAGTGATTCACTGATTCTACGATATGTACGATACTAAAGCAGCATGAGTCGATAAAGGCTATAGCACCAGCTAGCGATAAAGTGTAGCAAGTAAGTTAACCCTTTGACTGTCACAACCCCTAATCCTGAGGTGTCTCCTGTTGTCGCAAGATTTTTGAAAAAAAAAAAAATATTTTTTCTTATGAAATGATAGAGAATCTTTTCCCCGTGGTAATGACACCAAAAGTATGAAATTTGATGGAAAACTTATGGAATTTTGCTCTCGCAAAGTTAGTGATCTCGGCGATATATACGCATCGGCAATTGCGCCGACTTTGAGCCCTATTTTCTGCCAATTCCATTGTTCCAGTCGACCAAACTCATAGCTATTTCTTTAGAACTCCATTTGTTCTATTGATTGAGTACAAGAAACCACCAATTTACCGATTTCAACTACCCAATAAAGTGGTCAGAAATTGGCAATTTGACCAATTTCATGCAAAATAAAAAAGTTGTCAATTTCAAAACAGGGTCCAGAATAAACAATTTAGACATTCCTGGCACTAAAATAAGATGTTATCTGTTCATTAGTCACGTCTTTAGGCCCCTCTTACATTACTCTTGCTTTCTATTTTTATTTTTTATTTACACAAAACATAGAAGATTTACCGTTATGCAGACTATTGCATTATTGTAAAAATGATATAAATAATATCAGTGTACTTGTGAAAGAATATTAGACTCACCAGTTGGATGCGTGGTGTGATTTGTTTACTCTTGAACATTGGCAAAAATCGAACATTTCCCCTACTTTGTGCTCAATTTCAAGGTCATTTTCATCATGAAACTAATCAACATCATCTCTATTTCTGTAGTATGTTTTCCATTCTATCAAATGAGACCACAAAAAAGAGAATACAACCATAAATACTATAAGAAAATACACCTCAAAGTCGGCATTTTAATCCAAAAACACGGTCGGAGTTTCTTTTTTCTCATTATGCACTGGGTGCTGCAGGATTTTTTTTATACAGCGCACACTGACCACACAGACCCATTCTCTCATATGTGGGCCTACCAGCTTTCTCCCGCTTGATTTGAAGCTGGTAGAATTTTTGAGTATATATACGTCCGCAACAGTGGCTCGTAAGACGTATATATATGACCAAAACAGTCAAAGGGTTAAGCGATTAATCAATAAAAAAATGATGACATGAAACTTAACTCCTCCATTGTTGTTTGAGGTATATAAGGGCACTGAGACCAAAGCCACCCTCTGCCACCATCTCCTCCAAGATAAGTGTAAATATTTCTTATTTTTAAAGTGTAAATATTTCTTATTTATAAATTAAAGTGTAAATATTTCTTATTTATAAATTACGTACATTGTTTCAGTGAATAGTGGTGGTGGCCTGCTGCTACCAGGCCCAACACCACCACTATATGTACAGCTTATGGTCAGTGGCCCTTATAAACCCAACAACAATAACACTATCGCCAGTTCCCTCATACATAATGACATATTTTATTCATTCTAGAGTATATATCATGTTTCTATGTTATTAATATTGTTTATTATGTCATATTAGATGAATTTTGATAGATAAATAAGGCATAGAGTTTATATTAGTGTCGTATTGAAGGGATATCTTTTCCTGCCTCCAAACAAACTCTCCTGCCTCTCTCATATGGGTGGTAACGAATTATTTGTATTTACATTATTTCTTATGGGAAATAATGGTTCGACTTTCGGCCAGTTCGAGTTGAGGCCTAGCTCCTGGAACAGATTACAGCCGATACTCAGGGGTCCACTGTAATTATAATAATAATATTATTATTAAATTAAGAAACTGGAGCACAGATCCAATTCCCTAGATCAAGAGCCCTTCACCAAAGAACCTCCCTTGAGGGGGAAGGACACATCCTGAAATTTTGTTTGTATCCAGAAGCAAAAAATCAACCGAACAACGGTTCGTATCCTGAAAAGTTCACATGGTGGGGCGTTCATAAGCCAAGGTTCCACTACTGTATTGCTGACACAGAAAAATTCGCGAAATAGCTAAGAATTTGGTCTAATGGAACAATGTAATTTGCCGAAAATAGGACTTAAAGTGGGCAAAATTGCCGATATTTTAAATATTTTTGACACAGCAAAATTCATGAAAGCGTAATTTCATCAATTTTCCATCAAATTCCATACTTTCTATTTTATTACCTTCAGAAAAAAGATTCTCTACCATTTCATAAGAAAAAATGGCAAAAAAAATTTTTGAAGTGCAAAAGTTTCAGATCGGGGGTCTGGACAATGAAAGGGATCATAAATTATCAAAAAAATAAAAAAAATTAGCTGAAAATTCACTACATGCGCAGGGAAATACTAACTGTTGCATCATCACAGCAAATGTAGTGAGTATAATTCTCACTACAAGTGTCCCTTGAACAGAATCAAGGACTCGTCGACAACAATGTTCTTGAAGGGATAAAGTATGCACTGAATTTCTGCTTCATATACATAAACACTTCCCGGATTTTGTATAGGTTATTTCTGTATTTCTGTTGGGCATATTCCTGTCTGAGAAGTGCAACATTCGTATCAACAGAGTGAATCTGTTGCAGGGAAGGATGTCACGGGAGACAGGAGTACTGGTAAAGTAGTCTGTGGACCAGTAGTTACATATACGCCACTCCTCACTTAACGACATACTCGTTTACCGACGCCTCGGACTTACAACAGGCTCTCTGACCAGTATTTATACCGAAATAATGTATATTAGAGCTGATTTCCTCTATTCTGTTTATTTCAATATACAGTACACTACTGTATAAACATTTAAAAATATACAAGAAATGTTATAAATGGTGCAAAGGTGACATTAAAACAATATCAAAGATGGTTGACACAAACCCACTACCAATATAGTATGCGCCTCACTTAGCGACGAATTTGTTTAACGACGTGGTCTTAGGAACGGAACTCCGTTGTTAAGTAAGGAGAGGCTGTATTGTTCTTATAGGTATGTGGCATAGGCATGACAGTGACAAGGAATAAATACATTTCAGCCACTGCTGTATCTTTCCACCTGCGCAGCCATGACAATTCTGCAACCTCTGTGTTGTCCATGATATAGCGGTAATAATTGTTTGTCTGGGTCACTATCAAGTTCATTATAGGCTCGTCAAAGTATAACTGGAAAAAGTCTAACTCTGTAGACTCATTCGTTATGGGACATTATGGAAGGATGCCACTTCCACTCGCATCAAAATCAAAAGGCTGTGGCACACATATACTTTGTGTCTAGTTCCACTCACGGTCACATGGTGCAGGGTGGACTTGTTGCATGGGGCCTGGGGGAGCAGGAGGGATGGGAGTGGAGGCAGCACATGGTTGAGGGGGTACTGGGTGGTCCTTTGTCTGTCCACCCACCGCTCCATGTGCTCCAGGCACCGTGCCACCCACCTCCCCACATATTCTCCTTCATGATCACTATCAGTATCAGTGGCCGAGGTTTTGGATCATGACCTCCCACGACCCTTGGGGACTGCATACGGCACACTACCTGAACGCAGGTGATGCCACCTAAATGTACGCTTCACTGGTGAATAATGAATATCACTATCACTAGACGAACACTCTAATGGCATAAAATCAATCTCATCGTCACTTACATCACTTTCACTAAAACAGGGAAAATGATAGTTTCCTCTTGCGTAGTTGCCTATGGGTAACACTCGCCACTCCAGAAGTGCCTGGCCCAGGGTCTTGTGTAGCCACACTGACCACCCCAGAAGTGCTTGGCCTAGGGTCTGGTGTGGCCACACTGGCTACCCCAGAGGTGCTTGGCCCAGGGTCTGGTGTGGCCACACTGGCCACCCCAGAGGTAATTGGCTGAGGGTCATCTGGGCTATCGTCGATATTTTCACTAATTCCTTGATTATTAGTGGCCACATCGATCTCGAATAAGAGTGTGTTAATACGACAAGGCGTGAGTAAATCACGAGGGTTTGCCATGATGTTGACCCAAGATGGACCTGAATGTAACTGGTGTTACCATGCAGTACCCAGGCATCCTCGATTTTTTCCATACTGAGCACACTGAGTGCCCAGACCTATTCTCTCGTGTCTAGGCGACTCAGGCCTATCACGCCAATTTTGAAGGAATGAAAAATAAAACGTTGATCTATGTTCGGAGCGCTAGCGGTAAGAACGTATATACAGTGAACCCTCGGTTAGCGGCCGTTCCTGTTAGTGGCCAACTCGGTTAGCGGCCAGCTTTATGGCTCCCAGTTAGCGGCCGTTATTTCGGTTAGCGGCCATTATTTCGGTTAGCGGCCGTATGGGATGTGTCAACCCGCCGGCTGGGGCCGCTTGCGCTTGAGTTTGGCTGTGTCTCTCGGTGCATAAGGAAGCTTCTGCTCGTTCATCCAAACATTTCGCTTGTTTTCCATTTTTTTTGTCAGTGCAACTGCGAATTAAGTAACCATGGCTCCCAAGAAAGTAACTAGTAAAGTTCCTGTGGCAAAGTGAGTGAGAAACACCGTGGAATTTAAGAGAGAAGAGATTGAGAAATATGAGAGTGGTATGCGGGTGCTGGAACTTGCCAGGATGTTTGGGAAAAACAAATCAACAATTACAACCATCCTGTCAAAGAAAGAACAAATCAAGGAGGCTGATGTTGCCAAAGGAGTAAATGTGCTTACGAAACAAAGGTCACCAATAATGGAACAAATGGAAAAGTTATTGTTATTGTGGATTAAAGAAAAACAAATAGTGGGAGACAGTGTAGTGGAGTCTGTTATTTGTGAGAAGGCAAAGCAGTTGCATGAAGATCTTGTGAAGAAAACTCCTGGAACAAGTGCTGCTGGTAGTGAATTTAGGGCCAGCAAAGGCTGGTTTGAGAGATTTAAGAAGCGTAGTGGCATACAAAGTGTTGTAAGGCATGGTGAGGCTGCAAGTTCAGACAAACATGCTGCTGAAAAGTTTGTGCAGGAATTTCAGGACTACATAAAGAGTGAAAATCTGAAACCCCAACAAGTGTTTAACTGTGACGAAACAGGCCTGTTTTGGAAGAAAATGCCCAACAGGACCTACATCACGCAGGAGGAAAAGAGACTGCCAGGACACAAGCCTATGAAAGACAGGCTAACTCTCATGTTGTGTAGCAATGCAAGTGTGGATTTTAAAGTGAAGCCTTTACTCGTGTATCACTCTGAAACTCCCAGAGTGTTCAAGAAACACAATGTTCACAAGAAAAGATTGTGTGTGATGTGGAAATCAAATCAAAATGCATGGGTTACAAGGCCAATTTTCAAAGATTGGGTTGATGATGTGTTTGGCCCAAGTGTGAAAAAATACCTTCAGGAAAACAATTTGGGACTCAAGTGCCTCCTGGTACTGGACAATGCTCCTGCACATCCTCCAGACTTGGAAGACCAAATGTCTAGGGACTTCAAATTTATAAAAGTGAAGTTCTTGCCTCCTAACACCACTCCTCTCCTCCAGCCCATGGACCAGCAGGTCATTTCCAACTTCAAAAAACTCTACACAAAAGCAGTGTTTCAAAAGTGCTTTGAAGTGACCTCGGACACTGAATTGACCCTTAGAGAGTTCTGGAAGAATCACTTCAATATCTACAACTGCATAGGCCTTATAGGTAAGGCATGGGAGGGAGTGACTTCCAGGACTTTGAACTCTGCTTGGAGACCACTGTAGCCAGGTTGTGTCCAACAGAGGGATTTTGAAGGATTTCAGGCTGATGACCCTGTGCCAGTTGTGGAAGATACTGTGACATTGGGGAACAGCCTGGGGTTGGAGGTGAGTAGTGAGGATGTGGAAGAGTTGGTACAGGACCACAGGGTAGAGCTAACCACTGAAGAGCTGCAAGAGCTGGAACTGGAACTTCATCAGACCAAAGTTGAGGCAATTGCTTCAGAAAAGGAGGAGGAGGAAAAGGAAGAGAAGGAGGTGCCTTCTGCAGAGATTAAGGAAATTTGTTTTATGTGGACTAAGGTCCAGACATTTGTTGAAAAACACCATCCTGACCAAGCTGAAACAAGCCATATCTGCAACATGTTTAGTGACAAAACCTTGTTCCACTTCAGGGAAATGTTAAAGAGGCACCAGAAACAGAGCAATCTGGACAGTTATTCTGTGTGACAGGGTTCTAGTGACTCTCAAGCTGGTCCTAGTGGCATTAAAAGAAAAAGAAGGGAAGTAACCCCAGAGAGGGACTTGTTACCTGAAGTCCTTTTGGAGGGGGATTCCCCTTCCAAAAACTAACTCCTCCCTATTTCCTCCTCCCTACCTTCCAGAAGCCAGTATTAGTCTTCAATAAAGGTATGTAATACTGATTTAATTGTTAAAAAAAATATTTTTTTGTGAATATTTTTGTCTGGAACGGATTAATTGTATTTACATTAATTCTTATGGGGAATATTATTTCGGTTAAAGGCCTAGCTCCTGGAACTGATTACGGCCGCTAACCGAGGATTCACTGTACATTTGGACCATTAACGAGTTAACATACTGCAATTTTACTTTTGCTTTTTTTGCTTTCATATCTGATGTTTCCTTAATAACAGGATCATTTAAGATGAGTTAAAATTTTATTATTGAGTGGTTTGATGGTAAACAGGCGAATCAGCCTAGTGATACTACCCACAGTCTAGCAGACTCCATCACCTAGTTTACCTTAGACTGCTGTCTAGTATGGAAACCCTTCTCTATGCTTAGGTTCAGGCTTATGAGCAATGTAACCTGCAGCCTCCAAAATGCTGGGTAAAATTTTTGGGAAAAAAAATAGCATCTTCAATGCCATAAAATATGGTAACTAACTTTGTCATTTTTATTTGATTTCAAACTCTGAATAATTGCAAAAAAAAAAAAAAAAAAGCAGGATTTACCACATGGGATTTTCTTTTTTTGGTTAGTACCACTGGTGATGTACTACCTGGTATGGCACCTGGCGTACATACCCCTGGTTTCTTCAGTATTGATTGTGCATCTGACTGTTCGACTTGGTTTAGTGTATGGCTGATTTTATTTGTCCCACTGTTGTGCACCTCTGCTCTATCTGTAGTATTTTTGTTTGTCCTCATCTGTGAGTCTGTTCATTTGTCTTTGTCTAAAACAGACTGCTGTTCATTTTTTATCTCCGTGCTTTCTCTGAGGCACTGCATTCCTTTCACATGGTGGTCTGGACAACTAAGATCATAACATATTCTGAACTATGTTGAGGCTTTGCACATCACTGGATGGAGGTACAGGAGGACACTGAGTATTCAGCATCCTCTTTTCGGTGTTCCACATTTTTGTTTTCTTTCAACTGAGACATTGTTCATCATGTTCGGTGCTTTTACCACTTTTCCGCCATTTCTACACAACAGCTGAGTTAGGGAAGAGCGAGTGTCACCTTATTTTAACCCTTTGACTGTTTCGGTCGTATATATACGTCTTACGAGCCACTGTTTCGGACGTATCAATATGCCTAAATTCTAGCGGCTTCAAATCAAACGGGAGATAGCTGGTAGGCCCACATATGAGAGAATGGGTCTGTGTGGTCAGTGTGCGCAGTATAAAAAAATCCTGCAGCACGCAGTACATAATGAGAGAAAAAAAACTCTGACCATTTTTTTGGATTAAAACGCCGACTTTGAGGTGTGTTTTCGTATAGTATTTATGGTTGTATTCTCTTTTTCATGGTCTCATTTGATAGAATGGACAACATACTACAGAAATATAGATGATTTTGAATAGTTTTATGATGAAAACGACCTTGAAATTGAGCTCAAAGTAGGAGAAATATTCGATTTTTGCAAATGTTCAAGAGTAAACAAATCACGCCACGCGTCCAATACACATCAATTGGTGAGTCTAATATTCTTTCACAAGTACACTGATATTATTTATACAATTTTTACAATAATGCAATAGTCTGCATAACGGTAAATCTTCTATTTTTTATGTGAATAAAAAATCAAAATAGAAAGCAAAAGTAATATAAGAGGGGCCTAAAGACGTGACTAATGAACAGATAACATCTTATTTTAGTGCCAGGAATGTCTGCATTGTTTATTCTGGACCCTATTTTGAAATTGACAACTTTTTTATTTTGCATAAAATTGGCCAAATTGCCAATTTCTGATCACTTTATTGGGTAGTTGAAATCGATAAATTGGTGGTTTCTTGTACTCAATCGATAGAACAAATGGAGTTCTAAAGAAATATCTATGAGTTTGGTCAACTGGAACAATGGAATTTATCGAAAATAGGGCTCAAAGTCGGCAAAATTGCTGATGCGTATATATTGCTGAGATCACAAACTTCGCAAGAGCGTAATTCCACGAGTTTTCAATCAAATTTCAAACTTTTGGTGTCTTTACCATCGGGAAACGATTCTCTATCATTTCATAGGAAAAAATAATTTATTTATTTTTTTTAAATTTTGCGACAACAGAGCACTCAGGATTGAGGGTTGCGACAGGCAAAGGGTTAAGGTAAGTATTGTATGTAGTGTTTATTTTACTCGTTTATTTTTTTTATGCCTAGCTTTATTGAACACTTAATATATGATAGTGTAAACACATTATCAGGAGTTTTAGAGGCATTCAATAATAAAAAAACACTCTTTTTCCACCCACTAGTGATTTTCACTCATCACACAGAGTTGGGAACCAAAGAGCTGTACAAACTGGGCGCTGGTATGGAATGTGCGCCTAAGTCTCTCCACTCCACTACACACAAGCCTACATTGTATATACAGTGTTTTTAGTGGCTTCAGAAATCATCAACCTTCCTGGTCAATTCTCACACTAAACCATCTTAATTGGAGGTGAAATATTACAGAAATAAAATAATTAATAAGCACAAAGGAAAGTAAAGATAAGTGTAGAGTATAGTGACTGTAAGAAGAATTCTGTAAGATTTATCTGCCATCTTACATGTTCATGGACAAGACTGAAAGAGACTATTAATTCTACTAGAGTGCAAGACTATTAACAATCTTCCATCTCACATTCATACAGCATGATGGTATTACCTCCATGAATGCTTGCTCTCTACTAACCAACTAATACTCTTAAGCTCATTCATCAGTTTTACTTAGTGGCAAATAATAAGTTTAATATACTTGGCCTCTAATTCTTTTTCTTGTACATATAAAACATCCGCCAAGTGGTCACTATGGGCAGCTGCCTGACGCTTCAGTTGGGAGCGCAGCTCTCCTTCCAGCTCGTCACGAAGATGTGCCATCTTGCGTCTGAGGAACAAAAATAAGAGTTTTTGGGATGAACAAAATTACACATTTAAGGTTCTGAATCTCAACTTCAGTATTCTTTCTGCTGACTCAAACAGAAAATCAGACTCTTCCTTCAACATAAGTACACAGCATATAGACTAATTCAAAATAGTCATAGGTGCCCTTTGCATATAAATCAACATTTCAAAACAAATGAAGAACATTAAAAGATTTTTGTATAATAATATCAGAGGTGACAAGTTCCAGAAAGCATGAAGAACTGAAAAAGACCAGTGGATATAAAACACAAGAGCACCACCTCATAGCATGAATGACACGATGGATAAGGAGAATTTTCAAAAGAAGAGAGATAACCCCAATGGCGACACCATTCAAACTGATTGTGTTCTCTCGTTTAAAACTGTCAGTGTTGACAGCTCCATTCAAGGCAGGAGAGATAACAGAACTGGAAAGGATACAAAGATTGTTTACTGTCCACTCACAGCCAATAAAACACCTCAACTACTAGGAATGCCTCAAAGTACTTGGAATATTAGTCCCTGGAGAGAAGAAGAGAGAGATACCTGATAATATATACATGGAAGATATAGTCATCCCTTGGGTTACAATGGGCTTAGGTTATGATTTGCCCTCAAAGAAATTCAGTTTTGAGTAGCAATGAAAAATTTGAGATACAATACATATACGATGGTCAGCAGGGAGTAGGTGAGCTTCAGCACAGAGACAAGACAGGGTGATAAAAAGGTCTTAAATGGAGTGATGATGGAGGGAGTGTTGGAGGTGTGTGAACAAGGAAGACAGGCAGAGGAGAGAGAAAGAGAGGGAATGTGTTCCAGATGTATGGAGTGGGAGACTGTGGCAAGAGTAAATATTAAATCTACAATTTTTTACCAATCTCTGCATGCCTGCCCAACCCTGTCCTGCCCTGCCTGCACTTGCCTGTCCTGTCCTGCCCTGCCCTGGCCAGTCCTGCCCACATTGCTTTGGTGTGGCCTGTCCTGTCATATCCTGTCCTGCCTGTTCTGGCTTGTCCTGTTATGATTATTAACACGTCAGCTGTCTCCCATCAAGGCAGGGTGACCCCCCCAAAAAAAAAGAAACACTTTCACCATCATTCACTGTCTTTGCAGAGGTGCCCAGTAATGACAGTTTAGATGTCACTCCAAACAACCAATATCCCAATATCTCATCAGGTCCGAAAAACCATTTGTCTCCATTCACTCTTGTCTAAGATGCTCACACATGCCTGCTGCATATCCAGGTCTCTTGCACACAAAACCTCTTTTACCCACCCTCCATCCTTTCCTATGACAACCCTTACCCCTTCTCCCCTCCACTACAGATTGAAACACCCTCCAAGTCATTCTATTTTGCTCCATCATCTCTAAATTACCAAACCACCACAATAACATTATTATTATTATTACAGTGGAACCTCAATATTCATACGTCTCAATACAGCCTCTCCTCACTTAACGACGGAGTTCAGTTCCTAAGAATTCGTCGGTAAATGAATTTGTCACAAAGTGAGGAGCATACTACAGTACGTATAATGATAGTGGGTTTGTGTCAACCATCTTTGGTATTGCTTTAATGTCACCTTTGCACCATTTATAATATTTCTGGTATAGTACAGTGGAACCCTGAGTTTCTGCCACCCTGAGTATCGGCTGCTTCGAGTTTCGGTCGCTTTTTTCGGCCAAATTTTGTCCCGAGTTTTGGCTCTTGCCCCGTGTTTTGGCGTACCAGACCTCTTCGCCAGCCCGCGCTTGTGTGCCTCCCCGAGCAGGCGTCGTGAGCCAGTCTAGCTTTTTTATCCTTGAGTGAACATTACCCTGCGCGCTCATCCAAACATTTCACAATAAATTCATTGTGTTTAGTGCTTGTTTATTGATTGTGACTGTGAAATAAGCCACCATGGGCCCAAAGAAACTTCATAGTGGCAGCCCTTTGTTAAAGAAAGTGAGAAACACGATAGAATTGAAGAAAGACATTGTAGCAAAGTACCAAAGTGGAGGAGGAAGAGAGAGGGGAGAATGTGTCTTCTTCAGTGATTCAGTGATTCTACGATATGTACGATACTAAAAAAGCACGAGTCGATAAAGGCTATAGTGCCAGCCAGCGATAAAGTGTAGCATTAACAGTGTAGCAAGTATGTTAAGCGATTAATCGATAGAAAAAGGACAGCACGAAACTGACTCCTCCAATGTTGTTGGAGTTATATAGGGCGACTGGACAACATCACTGTCTCTGCTGCTGCCATCACCACCACTATGTAAGGCTTATCTTTCAGTGGCTCTTATACACCCAACAACAAACACAGCAACACTCGTCGGTTAGGGAGAGAGAGATATGGCATATTTTATTAATTCTAGAGTATATACAGTGGTACCCCGGATTTCCTACAGCTCCCAACACGAACAATTATGTAAGTGTATTTCTGTAAGTGCTTTTGTAAGTGCATTTTTGTGGGTCTGAAATGGATTAACCTAATTTACATTATTCCTTATGGGAACAAATTTGTTCGGTAATGGCACACAAACAGACTTCTGGAACGAATTATTGACGAAATCCGGGGTACCACTGTATCATGTTTCTTTTTTTTTATTATTAACACATAGGCCATTTCCCACCAAGGCAGGGTGGCCTGACAAAGAAAAACTTTCATCATCATTCACTCCATCACTGTCTTGCCAGAGGCATGCTTACACTACAGCTACAAAACTGCAACATTAACACCCCTCCTTCAGAGTGCCAGCACTGTGCTTCCCATCTCCAGGAATCAAGTCCGGCCTGCCGGTTTCCCTGAAACCCTTCATAAATGTTACCTTGCCTACACTCCAACAGTACGTCAAGTCCTAAAAACCATTTGTCTCCATTCGCTCCTATCTATCACGCTCACACACGCTTGCTGGAAGTCCAATCCCCTCTCACACAAAACCTCCTTTACCCCCTCCCTCCAATCTTTTCTAGGCCGACCCCTACCCCGCCTTCCCACTACAGATTTATACACTCTTGAAGTCATTCTATTTTGTTCCATCCTCTCTATATGTCAAACCATCTCAATAACCCCTCCTCAGCTCTCTGGATAATAGTTTTGGTAATCCCACACGTCCTCCTAATCTCCAAACTACGGATTATCTGCATTATATTCACACCACACATTTCCCTCAGACATGACATCTCCACTGCCTCCATCCTTCTCCTTGTTGCAACATTCACAACCCATGTCTCACACCCATACAAGAGTGTTGGTATAATACACACACAACCCGCACATATAAAAAAAGAGAGGAGCTTACTACGACGTTTCGGTCAGACTTGGACCATTTACAAAGTCACACTAACACAAAGGACAGGTAGAAGGGGTATTTATAGGAAGGCAGACAGGGGAGGACACAAGAAAGTGGTGGAGGGGTAATAATGGAGGTAGTAGTGGTAGTGGTAGTAGTAGTGGAATCAGGCATATTCTAGGAAAGGAGCACTGCAATGAAGCTGGCGGCCCGCATAGGGTAAGGACAAGAACACAAAGGGGGGAAAAAAAAAATAAAGAAGGAAAAATACAAGGCAAGAGAAAAGAAAGAAAACCCAGAGGAGAAAGGAGAAAGATGAGAAGGGGAAGAGATAGAAGGGGAAAGAATCCGGTTAAGTCACGGGTGTTCTGAAGTTTGGAGCATTTAACAATGTAATGGGAGAGGAAAGCATCTACAGAGACAAAGCCAGGGCTAAGGTTTATACAGGGAAAGTTGTGTATAAGGGAGGATTCAACCAGACGGCGACTGTGAAAGTTGGACGTAGGGTAGACAGTTTTAGCAGAAGACCAATCGATAGGATGACTGTGATCTCTGACAAGACAGAAAAGAGCATTATTAGTGTCGGCAAGCCTAACATTATTTTTGTGCTCCCTAAGTCTGTCAGAAAGAGATCGGCCAGTTTCTCCAAAGTACTGATGAGGACAGGAGGAGCAAGAAATAGAGTAGACACCAGGAGAATCTATAGAGGGAGGGGAGGTATGAACTAGATTAGTGCAAAGAGTGTTAGTCTGGCGAAAGGTAAGTTTGATGTCTAAGGAACGGAGAGAGTTGTTGAGATTAGAAAGACCAGAGATGTAGGGAAGGCAGAGGACAGAAGAGTTCCCAGGAGTAGAGGGTTTAGGAGAGAAGAAAGTCTGTTTGGCACGAGAGAAAGCAGAGTCTATGAAATGGGAAGGGTAGCCAAGGTGGGAAAATGAATTATGAAGAGTGGAAATTTCTGCTTCAAGGAACTGAGGATCACAAATGCGGAGAGCATGGAGAAAGAGGGAGATAAGAACACTTTTCTTGACAGAGGAGGCATGATAAGAAAAGTAGTGAATGTACATGCCACTGTGCATAGGCTTGCGGTATACGGAAAAGGCAAAACCTGTAACTGAGCGGTGGACATGAACATCAAGGAAAGAAAGCAAAGAATTAGTTTTCCAATCAGCTTTAAACTTAATGGAAAGGGCAAGATTATTAAGCTCCTCTCTTTTTTTTATATGTACGGGTTGTGTGTGTATTGTTCCAGTCACGGTATTGTGCCTTTTTTTGTTATTTGTGTTGGTATAACTATACTCTCATACATTCCCCTCTTTGCTTTCATGGATAAAGTTCTCTGTCTCCACAAGCTCCTCAGTGCACCACTCACCTTTTTCCCCTCGTTAATTCTATGATTCACCTCATCCTTCATATACCCATCTGCTGACACATCCACTCCCAAATATCTGAACACATTCACCTCCTCCATACTCTCTCCCTCCAATCTGATATCCAATCTTCCATTATCTATTTTTTTTGTTATCCTCATCACCTTACTCTTTACTATATTCACTTTTAATTTCTTTCTTTTACATACCCTACCAAACTCATCCACCAACCACTGCAACTTCTCTTCAGAATACCCCAAAAGCACAGTGTCATCAGCAAAGAGCAACTGTGACAACTCCCACTTTGTATTTGATTCTTTATCTTTTAACCCCACACCTCTTGTCAACACCCGAGCATTCACTTCTCTTACAACTCCATCTATAAATATATTGAACAACCACGGTGACATCACACATCCCTGTCTAAGGCCTTTTACTGGGAAATAATCTCCCTCTCGCCTACATGCTCTAACCTGAGCCTCGCTATCCTCGTAAAAACTTTTCACCGCTTTCAATAACCTACCTCCTATTCCATACATTAGCAACATCTGCCACATTGCCCCCCTATCCACCCTATCATATGCCTTTTCCAAATCCATAAATGCCACAAACACCTCTTTACCCTTATCTAAATATTGTTCACCTATATGTTTCACAGCAAACACTTGGTCTACACACCCCCTACCCTTCCTAAAGCCTCCTTGTTCATCTGCTATCCTGCTCTCTGTCTTACCCCTAATTCTTTCAATAATAACTCTACCATACACTTTACCAGGTATACTCAACAGACTTATTCCCCTATAATTTTTACTCTCTCTTTTGTCCCCTTTGCCTTTATACAAAGGAACTATGCATGCTCTCTGCCAATCCCTAGGTACCTTACCCTCTTCCATACATTTATTAAATAAAAACACTAACCACTCTAAAACTATATCCCCACCTGCCTTTAACATTTCTATCTTTATCCCATCAATCCCAGCTGCTTTACCCCCTTTCATTCTACTCACTGCCTCACGAACTTCCCCCACACTCACAACTGGTTCTTCCTCACTCCTATAAGATGTTATTCCTCCTTGCCCTATAGACGAAATCACAGCTTCCCTATCTTCATCGACATTTAACAATTCCTCAAAATATTCCCTCCATCTTCCCGATACCTCTAACTCTCCATTTAACCATTTCAGGGTTTCGGTCGTACTAGTACGGCTTACGTACCAGGGTTTTCGATGTACTAGTATGCCTAAATTCTAGCGCCCTCAAATAAAGTGGAAACAGGCTGGTAGGCCTAGATGTGAGAGAATGGGTCTGTGCGGTCAGTGTGTGCATTATAAAAAAAAAAATCCTGCACCACACAGTGCGTAATGAGGAAAAAAAACTCTGACCGTGTTTTTGGTTTAAAACAGCGACTTTGCAGACTATTTTTGTATGGTATTTATGGTTGTATTCTCGTGTTCTTGGTCTCATTTGATAGAATGGAAGATATATTACAGAAATAGCGATAATTTTGATTGGTTTCACGATGACAAGTACAGTGGTACCTCGAGTTACGATGGTCCCCAAAATCGCCCTTTTATGTAAGTTTATTTTTTTAAATGCTTTTGTAAGTATATTTTTGGGGGTGTAAAAGGACTAGTCTATTTTACATTATTCCTTATGGGGATAAATTCGTTTGGTAATGGCACTTGAACAGCATTCTCGAACGAAAAAATATCGTAACTCGAGGTACCACTGTACCTTGAAACTGAGCGCAAATTAGTGAAAATGTTCGATTTTTGCCGATGTTTAAGAGTAAACAAATCACGCCATGCGTCCAATACACATCAACTGGCGAGTCTAATATTCTTGCACAAGTGCACTGATATTATTTATACCGTTTTTACAATGATGCAATAGTATACATAACAGAAAATCTATTTTTTGTGAGAATAAAAATTCAAAATTGAAAGCAAAAGTACTGTAAGAGCAGCCTGGAGATGTGACTAATTAACAGATAAAATGTTATTTTAGTGCCAGGGATGTCTGTCTCGTTTATTCTGGACCCTATTTTGAAATTGGCATCTTTTGAAATTTGTGTGAAATTGGCCAAAATGCCAATTTCAGACCACTTTATTGGGTAGTTGAAATCGATAAATTGGCAGTTTCTTGTACTTAATTGATAGAACAAATTGAATTCTAGCAAAATAGCTAAAATTTTGGTAGACTGATACATTGGAATTGGCCGAAAATAGGGCTCAAAGTGGGCAAAATCGCCGATGCGTAAACATCGTCGATACCGGTAATTTTGCGAGAGCATAATTCCGTTAGTTTTTCATCAAATTTCATACTTTTGGTGTGATTATGATCGGAAAATGTTTCTCTATCATTTCATAAGAAAAACTAATTTTTTTTTCCGAAAAATTTGCAACCCTGAGAACGAGTTTGGGAGAGGGCCTTTCAACCCTGAAAGTGTTAATAACTCTCCTCTCCTATTTTTAACTGACAAATCCATTCTTTCCCTAGGCTTTCTCAACTTATTAATCTCACTCCAAAACTTTTTCTTATTTTCAACAAAATTTGTTGATAATATCTCACCCTCCCTCACTCTCACTTCCCAAGATGGCTTCAAGATGGTAGAACTGGTGGTTCTCTCTTGTCTTCGTTTGGGTAGAATATGTGTGCCAGAGGTAAGAGTTATACTTTAAAGTTATGCAGCCATCATACTCTGTGATTAACAGTGTGTCAAGACACTGAGGGTTAAAGAAATGTTGAGGAAAAGTGTGTTAATTGTGGCAGGTGGGCCATGTGGCTTGGAGATGCTTGGGGCATGGTGTTATGATTAAGACCTGCATATATCTCTCTGAATATAGTACTATTTTTATAATAGTGGTTTATATAACCTTTTGAGAGAACTGGTGAAAGATTTCAGAGACAGCAGCTAATCATGAATGTAAGTATTACCCTAGACTATAAGACCTTTAAGAACTACCCCACACTAGAACATGTAAAGGGTAAATAACATAACAGTAGCCCATCTACCTTTTACTCTCACTGTAGCTACAACTAAAAAGTGATCTGATATCTGTGGCCCCTCTATAAACATGTACATCCTGAAGTCTACCCAACAGTCTTTTATCTAACAATATCTAGTCCAACAAACTACTGTCATTTCACCCTACATCATATCTTGTATACTTATTTATCCTCTTTTTCTTAAAATATGTGTTACCTATAACCAAATCCCTTTCCATACAAAGTTCAATCAAATGCTCCCCATTGTCATTTACACCTGGTACCCCAAACTTACCTACCACACCCTCTCTATACGCTTCTCCTACTTTAGCATTTAGGTCCTCTACCACGATTACTCTCTCACTTGGCTCAAAAGTTCCTACACACTCGCTTAACATCTCCCAAAATCTCTCTCTCTCTCCTCTACACTTCTCTCTTCTCCAGGTGCATACACACTTATTATGACCCACTTTTCACATCCGACCCTTATTTTAATCCACATAATCCTTGAATTTATACATTTATGTTCCCTCTTCTCTCTCCATAACTGATCCTTCAACATTATTGCTACCCCTTCCATAGCTCTAACTCTCTCAGATACTCCTGACTTAATCCCATTTATTTCTCCCCACTGAAACTCGCCTACCCCCTTCAGCTTTGTTTCGCTTAGGGCTAGGACAGCCAACTTCTTTTCATTCATAACATTAGCAATCATCTCTTTCTTATCCTCCGCACTACATCCACGCACATTCAAACATCCCAATTTTATGAAGTTTTTCCTTATCTTGTTTTTAGTAATTTATACAGGAGAAGGGGTTACTAGCCCATTGCTCCCGGCATTTAGTCGCTTCTTATGACACGCATAGCTTACAGAGGAAGAATTCTGTTCCACTTTCCCATGGAAATAAGCAGAAATAAAAAAGCACAAGAACTAGGAAGAAAAATAGAAGAAAAACCCAGAGGGGTTAGTATATATATGCTTGTACATGCATGTGTAGGTACCTAAGTCTAAGTATTAGTAGCAAGACATACCTGCAACCTTACATGTTTTCTTTCTTTCTTTCAACACATTGGCCGTTTCCCACCGAGGCAGGGTGGCCCAAAAGGAAAAACGAAAGTTTCTCCTTTTACATTAAGTAATATACGTATATAGGAGAAGGGGTTACTAGCCCCTTGCTCCCGCCATTTTAGTCGCCTCTTACGACACGCATGGCTTATGGAGGAAGAATTCTGTTCCACTTCCCCATGGAGATAAGAGGAAATAAGAACAAGAACTAGTAAGAAAATAGAAGAAAACCCAGAGGGGTGAGTATATATATGCTTGTACATGAATGTGTAGTGTGACCTAAGTGTAAGTAGAAGTAGCAATATGTACCTGAAATCTTGCATGTTATGAGACAGAAAGAGAGACCAGCAATCCTACCATCATGCAAAACAATTACAAGCTTATGTTTCACACTCATTTGGTAGGATGGTAGTACCTCCCTGGGTGGTTGCTGTCTACCAACCTACTACTTTGCCTACCATGTTTCTTTGTTATTAATATTGTTTATTACGTCATATTAGATGAATTGTGCTAGATAAATAAGCCGTAGAGTTTATATTAGTGTCATATTGAAGGACTATCTTGTCCTGCCTCCAAACAAACTCTCCTGCCTCTCTCATATGCCAACACGTCTTCTATAAAGGTAAAACTGATTTAAATGTTCATTTATCCATTAAAATTAGTGCTTTATATTTATTTCTCATTGTTTTCTGTATGTAAAACTATAGTATGTATTCTTTAAAAAATTGAATTTTTTTTGTGAATATTTTTGGGCGGAACGGATTAATTGAATTTACATTATTTCTTATGGGAAATATTGCTTGGACTTTCAGCCGTTTCGAGTTTAGGCCTAGCTCCTGGAACAGATTACGGCCGAAACTCGGGGTTCCACTGTATATTTAAATGTTTATACAGTAGTGTACTGTATATTGTAATAAAAAGAATAGAGGAAATCAGCTCTAATATACATTATTTAGGTATGCATACTGGTCAAAGAGCCCGTCGTAAGTCAGTGTCGTCAGTAAATGAGCACATCGCTAAGTGAGGAGAGGCTGTATTCGTACAATTCGATATTCACTCAACTATTCTGAGAAAAATTTCACTCGGTATTCAGATGTTGTCCTGATATTCGACCTAAAGAAAATGGTCCATCTGGACAAAGTCACTCGCTCAGTCTCTCATCAGCTTTTATTCATTAAGCATCGTTCGTACAAACTCCCTGAAATATTTTGGTATTTCACTGTTATTCTGTGGTGCTTTTTAACTCTTTGAAATTGAAAATGTTTATTTCCTTGCAAAGCTGTGGTTTACATATAAAATATTAATTACAAAGAAGACCACTAGTATACCTAGGCATTTCGGGCAGACTAATCCTAATTCTTACTCTATATTGACACAGGTTATGGAGCAGTACATTTTAATATACATTATTGCATACTGATATAAAAGTTAGGTACAGTGGAACCTTGGTTTTTGTTTGCCCTGGTTTTCGTGGAATTTGGTTTTCGACGACCTTTTTTGTCAAAATTTTGTCCCAGTTTTCGTTCATCACCATGGTTTCCGTTGGTCCGGCATACCGAATGTGTCCACCTGCCCGTGCCCATAAAAAGCATCCCACACGTTCTGATTCAGTCTGGCTTTGTTTCTCGTCAAGTGAGCATTACCCTGCGCGTTCATCCAAAACATTTTGTAATAATCAATTGTTTTTTGTGCTTGTTTATTGAGTGCGACTGCTAAATAAGCCACCATGGGGCCAAAGAAAGTTCCGAGTACCAGCCCTTTGATAAAGAAGGCAAGAAACCCGATAGAATTTAAGAGGAGGAGGAAGAGAGAGAGAGGAGAATGTGCCTTCTTCAGTGATTAAGGACATGTTTGCAAAGTGGAATGAGTTGCAAAGTTTTGTGGAGAAATATCACCCTAACAAAGCTGTTGCAAGCCGTGTCTGCAACATGTTCAGTGACAATGCCTTGTCCCATTTTAGGCAAATCTTTAAGAGATGCCAGAAATAGACCTCTCTAGACAGATTTTTTGTGTGATAGGTGTCCAGTGCCAGTAAAAGACAAAGAAGGGAAGTAACCCCGGATAGGGACTTGATACCTATAGTCATTTTGGAAGGGGATTCTCCTTCCAACCAATAACCTCTCCTCCTTCCTCTCCCCTCCTCGTGTCTTCCATACACCAACAAGTCTTCAATAAAGGTAAAAGTGATATTAAATGTTCATTTATCCATTTCATTAGTCCTTTATATTTATTTCACATTGTTTTCTGTATGTAAAACTATCGTTATTCTCTATAAAATGTATTTTTTGTTAATACTTTTGGGTGTCTGGAATGGATTAATTGGATTTACATTTTTTCTTATGGGGAAATATTGCTTCAGTTTTCGTCGAATTCGGTTTTCATCAGACTTTCTGGAACAAATTAATGACGAAAACTGAGGTTCCACTGTAACTGAAGTGATTAACATTAATTAGATTTATAATAGTGATATAACAACATTACAATTAGTAAAATTAGTAATGGGAATGGTTTTATCTTGGCATGATACATTGTTTCTGTAAAAGCTTCTATACGTATTGGCAGAGTAATTCTTTCACTGTCGGTCCCATAATATTATGGCTTGCAAGCCAGTGCCGATCCTGTAATAGTACGCCAAAATTCTAGAGGCTTCCAATCTTGCGGGAGAAAGCTGGTAGGCCTACATATGAGAGAATGGGTCTGAGCGGTCAGTGTGTACAGTATAAAAAAAAATCCTGCAACACGCAGTGCACGAGAAAAAAAAAAAACTCCAACCATGTTTTTCGTTTAACCCTTAACTCCTTAACTATCCAAACGTTGATCTACATTCTTACCACTAGGACTCCAAATGTAGATCAACTTTCTATTTTTCCTGCCTCCAAATTTGGGACGATTGGGCTGAGATGCCTGGTCAGTATAGAATGGGTCTTAACACTCGATGTGCACAGTATTAAAAAAAATCTGGGACCACTTAGTACCTTGTGGGAGCACCAGTTCAAATGAGCACCAGCTTGAGCAAACAGCATGGCAAACACCAGGGATTCACAAATGCCATGTCTTATTAACACTCCCCTTTTAAGAGGAAAGTGATGTTGACTCCAAGTTTAGTGGCTTTGAGATGGATGTGGCCACAAAGGGTCAAAGAAATATAAAAAAAACTCCATAATAACCAATGTGCAACATTTGTGCAACATCCTTTCAATTTTGATACAACTGGAAGTGTCATCCTGCCAGAATGTCCTATAACCTATACCCTAAGTAAAGAGAAACAATTCTGAAACATGTGTAATACGTGTTTGGCTGGGTGGGTGGCTGATTGAATTTAGCTGTCTCTACCTCCGTCTGTATCTATCTCTGTATCTCTGTCTCTGTATCTCTGCCCATCTCTCTATTCTGCCCATCTCTCTATCTCTGCCCATCTCTCTATCTCTGCCCATCTCTCTATCTCTGCCCATCTCTCTATCTCTGCCCATCTCTCTATCTCTGCCCATCTCTCTATCTCTGCCCATCTCTCTATCTCTGCCCATCTCTCTATCTCTGCCCATCTCTCTATCTCTGCCCATCTCTATCTCTGCCCATCTCTCTATCTCTGCCCATCTCTCTATCTCTGCCCATCTCTCATCTCTGCCCATCTCTCTATCTCTGCCCATCTCTCTATCTCTGCCCATCTCTCTATCTCTGCCCATCTCTATCTCTGCCCATCTCTCTATCTCTGCCCATCTCTCTATCTCTGCCCATCTCTATCTCTGCCCATCTCTATCTCTGCCCATCTCTCTATCTCTGCCCATCTCTGTATCTCTGCCCATCTCTGTATCTCTGCCCATCTCTGTATCTCTGCCCATCTCTGTATCTCTGCCCATCTCTGTATCTCTGCCCATCTCTGTATCTCTGCCCATCTCTGTATCTCTGCCCATCTCTGTGTCTCTGCCCATCTCTGTGTCTCTGCCCATCTCTGTGTCTCTGCCCATCTCTGTGTCTCTGCCCATCTCTGTCTCTGCCATCTCTGTCTCTGCCCATCTCTGTCTCTGCCCATCTCTGTCTCTGCCCATCTCTGTCTCTGCCCATCTCTGTCTCTATCTCACAGATACACAAAAATAATTATACATAGTGTAAATTACCGAGGATAACCCAAAAAATCCAGACGAAGTGCTATACAGTGGACCCTCGGTTAACGAAAGGTTCCGTTAACGTAAGCTTCGGAAACGTAAGCTTTTATTAATCGGTTAGCGAAAAATTCCTCGGTTACCGAAAGGTATTAGACGTGTCTGCCTGCTCGCGCAAGCGCAGGATGCCAGTGAGCGTTGTTTACCATTGAGAGAACATTACCTAGCGCACTTTTCCAAAGATTCACAATATATTTGGTGTCTTTTTTGGTGGTTTAGTGATTGTCACTGTGAAATAGTCACCATGGGTCCAAAGAAGCTTCCTAGTGGCACCCCAGTGGTAGCATTCATGCAGAGAGTGTAGCATTCATGCAGAGAGTGTAGCATTCATGCAGGGAGTGTAGCATTCATGCAGGGAGTGTAGCAGGCATGCAGGGAGTGTAGCAGGCATGCAGGGAGTGTAGCAGGCATGCAGGGAGTGTAGCAGGCATGCAGAGAGTGTAGCAGGCATGCAGGGAGTGTAGCAGGCATGCAGGGAGTGTAGCAGGCATGCAGGGAGTGTAGCAGGCATGCAGGGAGTGTAGCAGGCATGCAGGGAGTGTAGTAGGCATGCAGGGAGTGTAGCAGGCATGCAGGGAGTGTAGCAGGCATGCATTAAGAAAAAGAAATGAAGTCCTTTTGGAGGAGGATTTCCCTTCCAACCATTAACACCCTGCCCCTGTCAGCAACTCTACCTTCCAGATGCCTGCAACTCTTCAATAAAGGTAAGTAAATGTTATTGTTTTTTTTTTGAGTTTTTTTTTTTTTGTGGAACGAATTAATTGTATTTACATTATTTCTTATGGGAAATAAGATTTCAGATAACGAAAGATTCAGATTAAGTAATAGCTCCTGGACCAGATTAATTTCGTTAACCGAGGGTCCACTGTACTGTGCTTGTAGATATAAGGCATAATAAGCATGACTGGGAAGTAATACGCATTTTCACTTATTCAGGAATCAGACATGACAACTCTGCATCTGTTGGTTCTGAGACAAAAGAGAGACAAGCAGACAGAGAAACAGGAAGACAGACACAAGGGTAGACAGATAAGCAGAGACAGATAAAGAGACAGAGGGACAAATAAGACAGACATGTTTATATGTAACAGTGAAAAACAGCCAAGGCAGTGCACAATCATCAAGTGTCACTCCACTGCTGCACTGTCAGCAGTGGAATGACACTCATCTTGCATGATGCTTCAAGGAGTTTCATATATACTCCATCATGTCTAAAACATTGCTGGGACCTATAAATACTTTGTATATACAGTGGACCCCCAAGTTACGATCACCTCGGAAATCGTACAATTATGTAAGTGTAATATTGTAAGTGCTTTTTAAGTGTATTTTTGGGGGTCTGAAATGGACTAACCTACTTGACATTATTTCTTAAGGAGAAAATTTGTTCGGTAATGGCACTTGAGCAGCCTTCTGGAATGAATTATGATCGTAACTCGGGGGTCCACTGTACGTATTTCTAGACAATAGTATGTGACCAAGGCAGGTGAAAATGTTCACCTGTCAGTGTGTTTGTGACTATTTGAGTGCTATTTCAGTACCTAATATTAGTGTCAGAACAAAGACTGGCTATGAAATCACAAGAACTACTATAAATTGTAATTATCAGAACATAAAAAATATATAAATTAAAAAAAAAAAAAAAAAAAAAAAAAGTATATCGGCAACACTTCTTCAAGCGGCAGGACTCCATGTTGCCAGCAGGTGAGTGACAAGTGCCGACTTTGTAGCCTTACATCTCCGTAAGTACTAACTCTAAATTTTTTTTTTACATTACTTTATGTAAAAAAATGTCCTCTATATATTTTTTTTTTTTTAAATATTCGGAGCGCTGGGCGAGAGAACGTAGATCTACGTTTGGACAGTTAACCCTTTGACTGTTTCGGTCATATATATACGTCTTACGAGCCAATGTTTTTGATGCATTAATGCGCCAAAATTCTAGCAGCTTCAAATCAAGCGGGAGAAAGCTGGTAGGCCCACATGTGAGAGAATGGGTCTGCATGGTCAGTGTGCGCAGTATAAAAAAAAATCGGGGAGCCAGTGGTGCATTGTGGGAATGCCATTTCAGTAGTCCTTGTTCAGCATGCCTAGCAGTAAGAAATATCTGACTCCCGGCGAATCTGGGACTCTTCTCTTCCCAAGTGATAGCTCTAACACAGATGGAAGTGTCAGTGAAGATGAATTTCATGGTTTTGAGGAGTTTGTGACCGAAAGCAATGCCCAGGATACCAGAAGGAAGAAAGGAAGGAAGGAATTAAGAAAGGAAGAAAGAAAGAAAGGAAGGAAGAGATGAGAGGAAGGAAGGAAAGAAGAAGTAAGGAAGGAAGGAAGGAAGGACAACCGTCAACCTAGGATAACACAAAAAAATCAAAGTGACTTATTTCCATGTGGATGGTGGGGTGGGGAAGATATGGGACCCAATGGGTGTTGACAGACAGTAAGGGTAGTGAATGATGGTATAATTTGTCATTTTGACAGCAGCCACACCCTGACTCAGCACATTTACAAGTCCACCCACACACAACAACCAGCTTCCAGAAGCTAATAGCAGTTCTAGGAATGTGTCCAGTGACTATATATGTGTATATATATTATAGAAACCAGAAGAAAGGAAGGACGGAAGGAAGGAAGAAAGGAAAGAGGGAAGTTAGAAAGGAAGGAAGGACGAGATGAAAGGAAGGAAAGAAGAAGTAAGGAAGGACGAGATGAAAGGAAGGAAAGAAGAAGTAAGGAAGAAAGAAAGAGGGAAGGAAGAAAGGAAGGAAGGACGAGATGAAAGAAAGGAAAGAATAAGTAAGGAAGGATAGAAGGTAGGTAGGAAAGATGGAAAGAAGAAGGAAGGAAAGAAGAAGAAAGGAAGGAAGGAAGGAAAGTAAGGAAGATAGGTAGGAAGGAAGGAAGGAAGGTAGGAAGGAATGTAGGAAGGTAAGGAATGTAGGAAGGAAGGCAGGAAGGAAGGAAGGAATGACGACCCAGACGAACATCAACCTAGGATAACTACCTAACACAACTGCCTGCTACTACTTTGAAGAAAACTACTCAGAAGAGGTGTTTTGTCTGTGCACATACAAAAAAAAAAAAAAACACCCACAAAAATGTGGAGACACTCGTTTTATGTGTGAGGAGTGTAAAACACCAGTGTGCATGAGACCATGTTTCAAAGAGTTCCACAAGCTGCAGAACTTCTACGAACATGTCCAGTGACTGTACATTTGTATATACAGTGGACCCCCAAGTTTCGATCACCTCAAAACTCGAACAATTATGTAAGTGTATTATTGTAAGTGCTTTTGTAAGTGTATTTTTGGGGGTCTGAAATGGACTAACCTACTTTACATTATTCCTTAAGGGAGCAAATTCGTTCGGTAATGGCACTTGAACAGCCTTCTGGAACAAATTATGGCTGAAACGCGTCAGTCAAGTCATTCAGTAAGTCAGTCAAGTCATTCAGTAAGTCAGTCAAGTCATTCAGTCAGTCATTCAGTCAGTCAGTCAAGTCAGTCAGTCACAGTCATTCAGTCAGTCAAGTCATTCAGTCAGTCCAGTCAGTCATTCAGTCAGTCACACAAACTTATGTTTACATCTTTTTATGTGTACAAAGTAACACTTCATTACGGCCACGGGTTATGTCTTGTCTAATATCTTTGTTTTCTTCGTTAATTCAAGATCAAAACACAATTCACTCTCTCTTATTCTTCACAAACACAGCTGGCTTGTAGCCAGGACTTCTTGACGCGTATGAAATACGTACGAATGCTGGGATGGTGGGGTCCGTGGTGGCTGGGTAAGGCGGGTGGTGTCTGCTGAACCACAACAACAAGACTGCTTGTGAGAATGGTTATTTGTTTTTCCTTCCCACAAACTGTAAGTAAGTTTATTCAGGTATACACAGAAACAGTTACGAAGATTATCATACATAGCAGCATATGTGTAGAGAACCTAGGATAACCCAAAAAAGTCAGTGACAGTATTTCCATGGACTGACGTTTTTTGGGTTATCCTAGGTTCTCTACACATATGCTGCTATGTATGATAATGTATGTAACTGTACTCACCTAATTGTGGTTGCAGGGGTCGAGACTCAGCTCCTGGCCCTGTGTATCTGAATAAACTTACAGTTTGCAGTAAGGAAAAAACAAATTCCCTTTTCCTCAAAGCATGAGGATTTTTAGGCAGTAAATAACCATGGGCTTACACTTGAAATCACCTGATGCATTACCGAAAAGGAGCAAGGTGAAGCGATCCTTTGCTGTCTTGAAGCCTGGTGCACTTTTCTCTTGCTGACTGATATAAGTTCGTGTTGGCATTTTCTTCCAGAAAACACTTGTCTCATCAGCATTAAACACTTGATGTGGCTCATAGCCACCCTTAGTAGGACCCCCCACTGACTCAATGGTTTAACCCACCGCGGGCGACCGTGTGCTCAAAATTTTCTCCTCCTGCCGAACCGTGTAATATCATCTTTACGTCGTGTAAGATGATAATGTGTCGCAAATCTTAAATTGTGCAATACCCGTAACGTGCAACATAATCTCGTGCTAAATGACGTTCTACTGAATAATAATAATAATAATTTCCTTTGAAGCACTGTGAAGATCTAACCATAATTTTTAAAGGGGTGGACCGGTAAGCCAGCGGAAGGCCTCAGTTAGATGATCAAAGCTCCAACGGCGGGTCATCTGACTAAGACCCGTGTCAGGAAACACTTGTTCTGTTTCCTGACGAACCTTATCTAACCCTCCTTTGAAGCATGATGTAAGACAAGTCAGTCCACTGCTGACAGTGATAAGATAAGTGGAGACATTTGATGAGCATACGTGAGGTGCAGTGATAAGATAAGATAAGGGGTGACATCCACCCTCTGTTTTCACTGTTACACAAACATATGTCTGTCTGTCTGTCAAACTCTCTGTCTATCTGTCTGTCAAGCTCTCTGTCTATCTGTCTGTCCGTCTAGCGTCTAGCTCTCCGTCTCAAAGAGAGCCCTCCTGAACCAACAGGTATTACACACGACTGCGTCGTCACGTCTGGTTCCAGTGTAAATACGTATTTGCCAGTCATGTTTACACATTATATCTACAAGCAGAGTATAGCACTTTGTCTGGATTTTTTGGGTTATCCTAGGAAATTTACACTATGTATAATTCTATTTATGTGTACCTGTGAGTCAGAGATAGATAAAGTCAGATAGAAAGAGATAGACAGAGTCAGATAGAAAGAGATAGACAGAGTCAGATAGAAAGAGATAGACAGAGTCAGATAGAAAGAGATAGACAGAGTCAGATAGAAAGAGATAGACAGAGACAGACAGACAAAGAGAGACAGAGACAGACAGACAGAGATAGACAGACAGACAAAGATAGACAGACAGAGATAGACATAGATACAGACAGACAGACGGAGATAGAACCAGCCAGCCAGCCTGCTGAACACGTATTACACGTTCCAGAATTGTTTCTCTTTACGTAGGGCATAGACATTCTGAAAGGGTGTTGCATAAATGTTGCACATGGGTTATTATCAAGGTTTTTGATATTTCCTCGACCACTTATGGCCACATCCACTTCAGAGCCACTAAACTCTGGGTCAACATCACTTTCCCCTTAAAATGGGAGAGTTAATACTACATGAAATCAGCGAATCCCAGGCATTTGCTACGCTGTTTGCTCTAGCTGGCACTCATTTGAACTGGTGCTCCCACAAGGTACTAAGTGGTTCCAGATTTTTTTAATACAACGCAGGCACTGGACAGGCACCTCAAGTCGGTACCTGATCAGCCGGGCTGTGGTTCGTACGTTGGACTGCGTGCGGCCAGCAGTAACAGCCTGGTTGATCAGGCTCTGGTCCAACAGGAGGCCTGGTCACGGACCGGGCCGTGGGGGCATTGACCCCTGGAATTCTCTCCAGGTAGACTCCAGGTAGACACCAAGGGCTAAGACCCATTCTATGCTGACCAGGCATCTCAGGCCAATCGTGCCAAATTTGGGGCAGTAGCGGTACTAACGTATATATATGTTTGGACAGTTAATGGGTTAAAAAAATGAATTTTTGGTGAATATTTTTGGGTGAAAACGGATTAATTGTATTAACATTATTTCTTATGGGAAATATTAGTTTGACTTTCGGCCAGTTCGAATTGAGGCCTAGCTCCTGGAACGGATTACGGCCGATACTTGGGGGTCCACTGTATTACCGGGTGACTGGCAGTCGGCGATGTTGCCGTTAGCAGTTCAATTTCTGTCAACTTCATGCCTCCATATCTCAGTAAGTATTGATCGCAAAAAAATTTTTTTAGCCTATAATACAGTGGACCCCGCAAATCGAACGGTCTGATTATCAGCCGGCTCGAAAATCGATCGCTTTTTTCGGCCCAATTTTTGCCAGATTATCGGCCCGCGTAGCAGATCTGTCCACCTGCGCCTCGCCGAGCAGGCGGTGTGAGCCAGTCTAGCTTTGTTTATCACAATAAATTCATTGTGTTTAGTGCTTGTTTATTGATTGTGACTTTGAAATAAGCCAACATGGGCCCAAAGAAACTTCATAGTGGCAGCCCTTTGGTAAAGAAAGTGACAAACACGATAGAATTGAAGAAAGAAATTGTAGCAAAGTACCAAAGTGGAGGAGGAAGAGAGGGGAGAATGTGCCTTCTTCAGTGATTCTACGATATGTACGATTCTAAAGCAGCACAAGTCGATAAAGGCTAAAGCACCAGCCAGCGATAAAGTGTAGCATTAACAGCATTAAGCAATAGAAAATGACGACACGAAACTTAACTCCTACATTGTTGTTTGAGGAATATAGGGGCACTGAGACCAATGCCGCCCTCTGGTACCATCTCCTCCAAGGTAAGTGTGAATATTTCTTATTTATACAGTGGTACCTCGACTTACGATGGTCCCCAAAATGATTTTATTGTCACATTGAAGGACTATCTTGTCCTGCCTCAAAAAAACTTCCTGCCTCTCTCATATGCCAACAAGTCTTCAATAAGGTAAAACTGATTTAACTGTTCATTTATCCATTAAAATTAGTGTTTTATATTTATTTCTCATTTTTTTCAGAAAACTATAGTATTTATTTTTTAAAAAAATGAATTTTTTGAATATTTTTGGAACGGATTGTATTTACATTATTTCATGAAAAAAGGGGTTCAGAAATGGGCCAGTTCGATTTGGGCTAGCTCATGGAACGGTTTAAAAAGGCCGTTTTTGGGGGGCCCCACTGTACATGTACTGATTAAAAAAAAAACTATCATTTCATAAAAAAAATTATTTTTTTTAATATTTTAAACCCCTGAGCATTTTGGGGACAGGGCCTCTTGCCCCTCAAGGGTTAGGTTAAGTCCCTGCCTCAACCTTTTTAATTATTTTAAAAAAAATACAATTAAATATTAAAATCTATGTATGAGTAATAATGCAGTGAGGGGGGGGTTGCAAGTAGCCCTTTTCCCACTGCCTTTTCTCAAGAGTGCAGCAGTTACAATGATATTATCTCAGTGGAACAATTCAACTACTATTTTTTGGCACATGACCATCTTCTATGAAATACTCATAAGTGAATAAAGCTGTAGCAGTACAGAAGACGGTATATATATGTGGTGGCGGGGTTTAAAAAGATGAGAGCTTTATTCTGGGTCTTGCATCTATAAAAAAAAAAAAACATGAAACAATTTACCTTTCACTGCCGTCCCTCATCACGCTGGCTTCTTCTGCCCTTCTTTCACCTTCCTTTTTCACTTCAGAAAGATTACCTTCTTCATTTGACTTTTTTGAGAGTCTTTCAGAAAGCGGGAAGTTTCCCTTTTTTTCTTTTCTTTTTATTACATTCTTTTGTTTAATAACTTTAAATTTTCAAGCTTTCTAAAAAAATACAAGATACAAGATTAAGAAAATATGCATGCGGGCCCCGAAACAAACTTGGCAAAAAAATTTAAAAAACATATGAGCCATTTTCCACCAAGACAAAGTAAAAGAAGACAAACGCACAGTGACCATCACTTGCCAGACACTGCAACATTTTTTAAACAAATTTTTGAATACAAGATTTTCCTAGTCATTCCAAATAAGGTAGAATTAACCAAATATGAAAGTGGAAATTCCTCACAAGAAACCTACTGGGAATATTTTAAAAATACGAAAATATAAAAGTACAGGTCGTATCACTAATCCAGCAACGTTATCCGGTTCCATCGTAATCCCACTTTTTTCCAGATAATTTCACATCATTTTTATGACCAGAAATTGTGCAGATAAAACCAGCAGCGCCAGTGGGGGAAAAACAGTGATGAAAATGAGGAAGATGTAGAGAGATTTTTGATAGGTTAATTTTTATTCTAACCTAACCACTTGTAATAAACAAACTCACTAACCGGCACACTACAGGCCCAAAATGATCTGGATTAATGATGGCCAGCCTGTACACTTGCTAAAGAAAATGTTTTTACCTGATTTCCCTAATTTGGATTCGGGCCCAAAGAAAAGACACAAACAGTGCCACAAAAAAAAAATGCTTAAATCAAGCTTCACATATGAAAATAAATAATATCCACTAGGGCTATTTATTTACTGACACAAACAGCATTTAGAACAAAGTGACCCCAACTTACATCTTAAACTAGAAAACTATGTCTAGGAGGCCATATACTTCCCATATAAAATATTACTTGTTGATAGACACCAACACATGACCATCAAATGTCCATAAATATTACAAGGCAGCATTCTGGTTGTACTGGGGTATGAATAAATTCTATGGTTCCCGTTAATTTTACCCCAGTACATTATACAACTGGGGGGGCATAAGCTGCTCTAGAACCCTTTCAGAGTCCTTTAGTGAAAAGTCTAACTTTTAAATCATTCAGTAAGTCAGTCAAGTCAGTAAGTCATTCATTCAAATCAGTAAGTCATTCAGTCATTTAGTAAGTCAGTCAAGTCATTCAGTCAGTCAGTGTTATTAGTCAGGTCAGTAAGTCATTAGTCAAGTCACTAAGTCATTCAGTCAAGTCAGTAAATTATTCAGTCAAGTCAGTAAATTATTCAGTCAAGTCAGTAAGTTATTCAGTCAAGTCAGTAGTTATTCAGTCAAGTCAGTAAGTTATTAGTCAAGTCAGTAAGTCATTTAGTAAAGTCTAAGTCATTCAGTCAAGCCAGTAGGTCATTCAGTCAAGTCAGTAAGTCATTCAGTAAGTCAGTCAGTCAATCACACAAACTAATTTTCCCATTTTTGTGCACAGGGCGATTCATTGCAATGTTATCTCTTGTCTAATACATATCTCTGTTTTTTTTTCATTAATTCTAAGACCTAAGACTTTTCTTGCCACTTTCAACAATACCTGTATGCCTACTGGGTGCCATGATTGCTTGGGATTTAAGATATGGCAATTAAAATATGTATGTAAGAAAAACAGTGAGCATCGTCCACACACGATGAACCAAACTGAAGGCTGGGGGGGTGGTGTGGGTGGCTGGTGGTGGCGGGATGCGTAGGTCTCCCCCTATTGACTCCCAAAGGTGAACCCACCGCCAATCCCGCAGCGACCACGCGCTCAAAATTTCCCCCCCCAAACTGTTAAATTAATTTTACGAAGTGTTAATAAATTTGTGCCCAATTCTTCCCAAACGTGCCATATACCCGAACGGGCCCAAAAAAACTTGTGTTAAAAATTTTCTTATCAAAATGTTTTTTTTCTGATTGTTTTCAAAGAATTTTTTTTTTGCGATCAGTGCTTACTGAATATAGGGGGTTGAAGCTGACAGAAACTGAACAGCTTAAATTCAAATTCAAATTTTTATTTCTTTGCAAAGTTTAAATGTGTGACTGACATGTTATAAGGAGTCTATTTCCATGCATAGTTTATAATGAATTACAATATTGATTTGCAAGTGCAGAGAAAGCCACTATCATGCGAGGCATTTCGGGCAGACTAAACCTAATGCTTTACAGACTACTTAATACTAGAATATACAGTGGAACCTCTATGAGTGCTCTGATGCGAGTTTTTCGGGATACGAGCAGTTGCTCTGTCGATTTTTGCTTCCAGATGCGAGTGAAATTTTGAGTGGGGCAGGCCTCAAGGAAGGTTCCTTGATGCTGGTGAGGGTCTTGCTCTTGATCTAGGAAATTGGATCTGTGCTAGTTCCCTAAATTAATAATAATAATAATAATTATTATTATTCTTAATTATTATTATATTATAATAATTATTATTATTATAATATTATTATAATAATAAATAATTTTAGTAAATAATTTTTTTTTTTCGTTGTTTGTTGGGCTATCTTATTGAAACTTGGGCAATGTATGATGGAAGAAACTTCATCCACCAAAAATGAAAGAAATTGGACCATAAATTACGGAGTTCACTTCTCAGCCATTAGCAGCCCCTTAGCGTATTTTCACATGGTTTTTATTATTGCATTCTCGTTTTTGGTCTCATTTGATAGAATGGAAGATATATTACAGAAATAGATATGATTTAGATTGGTTTCATGACAAAAAGTACCTTTAAATTGAGCTCAAAGTAGCAGAAATGTTTGATTCTTTGGAGATGTTCATGAGTAAATAAATGACTGCCACTGTCCAATACCTGTCCAACTGGGCCATTCAAATACGTAAGTCATGAATGGGTTGACATTTATACAATTATTACAATAATGCAGTAGTCTGCATAACAGTAAATCTTCTATTTTTTGTGTGAATAAAAATTCCAAATGGTAAGCAAGAGTATTATTATAAAAATACATACGTACTATTAAATAATAATAATTATAATAATACATATAATAATTATATAATATACGTAACATAATAATATAAATTATTATAATATGTACGTACTACTACTAATAAATAATACTATAATAATTATAATATGCAATACTAGGTATAAGTGAGTTTGAGAATGCCACCACAAGATGGCAGTACGTGTATCAAAACGATGCTCAGTCCGAGTGTGCTTCAACTGGAGATGGAGATAATTCTCATGATTTGCTTACGTTTCATGCAGTTATTTTGCAGAATTTCTTGTTTCTAACCATGGGTCCTAAAAAAGCAAGTGCAAAGGAGAGTGCTGAGAAGAAAAAGAGGATGATTTCCATGGAATTAAAGCATTAAGAGTGTAAAATTAAGAGTGTAGCAATTAACCCTTTGACTGTTGCAACCCCAAATCCTGAAGTGTCTCCTTGTGTCGCAAAATTATTTTTTCTTATGAAATGAGAGAATCTTTTCCCGATGGTAATGACACCAAAAGTACGAAATTTGATGGAAAACTTACGGAATTACGCTCTCGAAAAGTTAGTGATCTCGGCGATATATACGCATCGGCGATTTCGCCGAATTTTAGCCCTATTTTCGGCCAATTCCATTGTTCCAGTCGACCAAACTCATAGCTATTTCTTTAGAACTCCATTTGTTCTATCGATTGAGTACAAAAAAAACGCCAATTTACCGATTTCAACTACCCAATAAAGTGATCAGAAATTGGCACTTTGGCCAATTTCATGTAAAATAAAAAAGATGTCAATTTCAAAATAGGGTCCAGAATAAACAATGCAGACATTCCTGGCACTAAAATAAGATTTTCTCTGTTCATTAGTCACGTCTTTAGGCCCCTCTTATATTACTCTTGCTTTCTATTTTGATTTTTTATTCACACAAAAAATAGAAGATTTACTGTTATGCAGACTACTGCATTATTGTAAAAATGGTATAAATAATAATATCAGTGCACTTGTGAATGAGTATTAGACTCATCAGTTGACGTGCATTGGATGCATGGCGTGATTTGTTTACTCTTGAACATTGGCAAAAAATAGAACATTTCCACTACTTTGAGCTCAATGTCAAGGTCGTTTTCATCATGAAACTAATCAAAATCATCTCTATTTCTGTAATATGTTTTCCATTCTATCAAATGAGACCACGAAAAAGAGAATACAACCATAAATACTATACGAAAATACACTTCAAAGTCGGGTTTTAATCCAAAAACACGGTCAGTTTTTTTTTTTCTCATTATGCACTGCGTGCTGCAGGATCTTTTTATACAGCGAACACTGACCACACACACTCATTCTCTCACATGTGGGCCTACCAGCTTTCTCCCGCTTGATTTGAAGCCGCTAGAATTTTTAAGTACAGTGGACCCTCGGTTTTCGTTGAAAATTTGTTCCAGAATGCTGTTTGAGTGCCATTACTGAACGAATTTGTTCCCATAAGAACAAATGTAAATTAGATTAGTCATTTCAGAACCCCAAAAATATACTTACAAAAGCTCTTACAGAAATACATTTACATAATTGTTCGAGTTTGGAGGTGAACGAAAACCGAGGGTCCACTGTATATATACGTCCGAAACACTAGTTCGTAAGACGTATATATAAGACTGAAACAGTCAAAGGGTTAAGCAATTAAGCTACAGAAAAAAGGACGAAACGAAATGAACTCCTGACAGCATATATCGTATTGGGTTCTTGGAGATAAAGGTTGTTCGTAGGGAAACTATCATAGGGTAGTAACGATATATTAAGTAAGTGGAGAGGAGCCTGGCCGTGCCTGTTGTCTTACCTACGCCTACCGTCAAACTGAGAGCGAATGCTCCGGGCTAGCGTCCCACATGGAGGGCGCGTGACGTCACAGGTTCAACAGAGATCTCTCATATAAATGTGGGTAGAACGTGATATACTACACAAGTATAATACATATGGTATATATGACACATACGCCGCTGTGCCCAGCATCTCTTCTCCATCTCCAAGGTAAATGCCGTAGTACATAATTTCTTTACATTGTATTATTATTATTGTTTTCCTTATGAAAGTACTCCATTTTCCATTATAATAAAAGCATGGGAAGGTATGTAGTCAGGAGCAGTGTAAAGTGGTCCCTCGGTTTTTGCCGAAAATTCGTTCCAGAATGCTGCTCAAGTGCCATTACCGAACGAATTTACTTCCTTAAGAAATAATGTCACGTAGGTTAGTCTATTTCAGACCCCCAAAAATACACTTGCAACAGCACTTACGAAAATACACTTACATAAATGTTCGAGTTTGGAGATGCACGAAAACCGAGGGACCACTGCACAGTGGTCCCCCGAGTAACGAAAAAACTTCATCCCAGAAGCCTGCTCAAGTGCCATTAACGAACGAATTTACTCCCTTAAGGAATAATGTCACGTAGGTTAGTCTATTTCAGGCCCCCAAAAATACACTTCCACAAGCATTTACAATATTATACTTACATAATTGTACGATTTCCGGGGTGTTCGTTACTCGGGGGACCACTGTATATATCATGTTTCTATGTTATTAATATTGTTTATTATGTCATATTAGATGAATTGTGATAGATAAATAAACAATAGAGATGATATTAGGGAAATATTGAAATATTTTGTTGTGCCTGGAATTCCACTAACAGATTAATTCCATTTCAATTAATTTAGATGAGGAAAATTGACTCGACAAACTAGCAAATCGAGATGAGAGCAAGGTCATGGAACGGATTAAATTCGTAAGTAGAGGTTCCACTGTATATTTAGATTATTTTTGAGCCAATGTGGCAAAAATCAATGGTCATCAAAACCAGGCATAGGGAATTTCAATGAAAATTCATTAACTTTTGTCTGTAATGCTTCAATTTTTGCTTTGATTTCTGTGTCATTGCCAACTGCTGCTTTAAAATCTGCTATTTTTTTTCCAGATTTTTTCTTTGCATCAAGAGCAATGGAACAGGCTTGGTCCAAGAGTTCAACAACGTACACAAATTCTTCGTTCTTAAAGTTCCGAGATGTGAGAGCTGGAGTTCCTGTGGGGAAAATAGATGAACTATGAGAATAACTTTTTTCAGAATTGTACCCAGAGTAGATTTACTAGTTTTATAATTGTGTAATACTATAATGAATTGGTTAGGACAGTAGGAAAAATAGTATAAATTTAATATATTTTAGAATCCTTATGACATATTATGAGTATGGACTGCTTTGAATATTTTTATTATTATTACTCATGGAGTGCTAAACCTGTACGGGTCATACAGTGCCTGGAGAAAATCAGAGGCATTCAGGCTCTATCAAAGGAAAGGGCCAGTCCAATTTCTTGCATCAAGGAATCTCCCATGAATAGTTTTAATAGCTTTGTCATTGATTTATAAAGTGTGTGAACTGGTCACAAGTTGAAAGTGCAAGAAATAATAAGTTTAAAGTGCCAAATAATCAGTTCTAATGCTTTGTAAATAAAATAAAAACCCATTTTTCTTACATTTATGAACAATTTGAAAATAATTGACTAAATTTATTCTGAGGTTGCAAGTCTTAGAGGATAATGATATATGGATAGTAATTTGTACTTGTATAAATTATTATAATAAAAAAGAAGCACAAAACCTACAAGGGTCACAGCAGGGCAGGGAAGGGTACAGGGGTATTGGGTAGCAAGAAGGATGGGGATTATTATTAGGTCATGGAGTGTAGCAGGGCAGTGGATAGTGCAGGGGTAGAGGGTAGCAAGAGAATGAGGTAGTAAGGGTTGTGAGGAGTGCTAGAGGCATCATCATCAATTTTTGTGCAGTAAATCAGTTGCTGTCAAAAAGTCAACGAGGGAGTCTGGGTTAAAGGAGGGTCCGTCAGCAAGAAGGGAAGGTAAACTAAGGGCAGTAGAGCGGCGACGACGTTGAAGGTAAATTCTGCGTGCTCGGTGACAGAGTGGGCAGTCCAACAGAATATGGCAAACAGAAACAGGAACCTGACAATTCTCAGAGTGGAACAGGGCGCCTCTCCATGAGATACCCATGAGTAAGACCAGTGTGGCCAATGCGAAGAGAGGAGAGCAGTCTTCCAACCTCGAAACTGATGACAAGAAGGAGGCCAGAAACCTTTACTTGGTTTAATAGAATGTAATTTCTTATGTAGCAGATCAGATCAACGTTGTTGCCAACAGGTGTGGAGGTGGGTAGCAAATTACAGCAAAATAGTCTGTGAATGGAACACCTCTATATGAAACTGGGAGGTCATGTACCACTGACCGTGCAGCAGTGTCTGCCTGTTCATTGACCTGTACATCAACATGACCGGGCACCCAACAAAAAAACAATATCTTTGTGCTTGCTAGAGATACGGTGTAACCAAAGTTGGATACGCAGAACCAGGGGATGAGGTGTATCAAATTTTTTTATAGCCTGTAAAGCACTAAGGGAGTCTGAAATGACCACAAATGGTGACACAGGCATAGATGCCATACGGCTTAATTGTATGCCATACAATTCAGGCGTAAAAATGCTAACCGAGGATAATAAATGCTCTCATACAATGCTGTCCGGAAACACTGCGGTGAATCCGACACCGTCAGAAGACTTGGAACCATTGGTGTAAACTGCAATGGCATGAGAATGAGATCGAAACTAGTTAAGAAAAAGAGAGTGAGAAGCCACCATAAGCAGTTGGGCTTTCACGCATGGCAGTGGGAAAGAACAGACACAAACTGTCGAAATTTCCCAAGGGGGAAGGAAAAAAGTGAGATGCTACATAAACATAGAAAGGTGGTAACTAAAGAGAAGACAAGAGCGAATGTAGGCTAAGAGAAAAGGGACGGAGTAAACAGGGACAAAAAACAAATAAAGAACGTCTACAAACATGAGTGACTCCTATATATGGAAGGATTGCGGAGGTCATGAGAGCGAACATAATAGCAAAGGTAATGAGCATCATGGCGATCGCTCAAGGATGGAATATTTGCCTCTGCATAGAGGCTCTCAACCGGTGAAGAGCGAAAAGCACCAAGGCATAAATGTACAGTGGACCCCCAGAGTTCGTCATTAATTCGTTCCAGAATGCTGCTCAAGTGCCGCTACCGAACGAATTTGTTCCCATAAGGAATAATGTAAATTAGATTAGTCCTTTTAGACCCCAAAAATACACTTACAAAAATACACTTGCATAATTGTTCGAGTTTGGAGCAGTACGAACTCCGGGGTCCACTGTAATACCTGGTGATGGACAGGATTAAGGTTAGAAAGAGTTGCAGGAGAGTCCGCTGAATATATCTGGTCGCCATAATTCAGTTTCGATAAAATTAGGGCTGAATGTAGTCGAAGGAGAGTTCTAAGATCAGCCTCTCCCCCATGAAAGTTACCTTCAGAGAGGTAATGTGAGGTTTTCAGGATAACCTATGGTCAAACAGAAGGCTGAGAAACCTGACCGTATCACATGCTGGGATACACAAGCCATGTAGGTACAATGGATGATCACAAACGACAGAACGTCTAGTGAAAGTAATTTGGCAAGTTTTAGTACTAGAAAATTTAAACCCATAAGTAGTGCCCCAATGGAAAACAGTTGATCACATGCTGGAGAGAAACTGCAATGAGGTGACAGTCAGGGCCTGCACAAGTTATACAAAGTCATCAACATAGTGATGACCAAATATTAGATAGAAGAATAGATGCCAGACCATCTATAGCAAGGAGAGAATGTGTTGTGCTCAGAACACATCCCTGGGGGACACCTTCAGCTTGGACAAAGTTCGGGGAAAGCATATTATTAACCCGAACATGGAAATGACTCTCAGTTAACAAGTTCTTAAGGAAAAATGGTAGATTGCCTCAGAAGCCTAAGGAGTGGGCCTGGGCCAAGATGCTATACCTCCAAGTTGTGTCGTATGCCTTCTGAAGGTCAAAAAAGTTGGCGATAACTGAGTGGTTATTGGCAAAGGCATTACAAACATACGTAACCAAGCGTAGTAAGGGGTCAACGGTAGAACGGCCATTATGAAAGCCATATTGACTAGTGGAGAGACTATTGTGTGTCTCTAAATACCACATCAAACGTCTATTTACGAAAGTTCCATCACCTTGCAAACTGCACTGGTAAGAGCAATGTGATAATAGTGGGAGGTATCACGTCCCGTAGTACCCGATTTGCAGAAAGAAAGAACAATGGCAGATTTCCTTAGCTGGGGAAGAACTCCTTGTGACCAAATAAGATTAAAGAGTCATAAGAGGACAACAAGGGCTGACTGATGTAAATGCTGTAGCATACGAATATGAATGCCGTCTGGCCCAGCTGCCAATGATCGGCAAGCGGAGAGTGTTGCCTCCAGTTCCAGAAGTGTAAAAGGCACATTAAAAGATTCTTCTCTGACAGAAGAAAAATTTAAGGGCTCTAACTCTCTGGCAGACTGATAGGAAAGAAACGAGGGGCATAGATGGAGCCCCTGAGAGATACGGACAAGATGATTACCAATTTCGGTGGCAACATCAAGGGTGTTTGCTATAGTGACACCAGCAACCTGAAGAATGGGAGCCATTTCGGGAGAGTATTTACCACTCAGTTTCCGTACTTTTTTCCAGGGTAGAAACATAATCCTGCCAGCTAATGCATTTAGCATCACGGATGACACGGCGGGCAACCGCTCTCTTCTGCTTAAAATCAAGAAGTCACTCTGGTTCTATTGTACCCGTACCTGCCCCACGCAGCACGTTTCAAACATACTGCCTGAGCACAAGAAGGAGACCACCAAGGCACGCATCTCTGAGAATGCCTCCCCGAGGTTTGGGGTATAGAATGTGAAGCTGCGGTTAAAACTCAGGTTGAGAAAAGGTGTAAAAGCTCATCAATGGAGGACGAAGAAGGATCCTCACTAAAAGCAGTCTGTTGCTAGTAAATATCCCAATTTGCTTGGTTAAATTGCCAGCATGGGCTACGAGGAGGGGGTGAATATGAAGGAGAAGTAAGGATGATCGGAAAATGATTGCTATCATGCAAGTCCAGTAGGACAGACCAGGTAAAGTCTAGTGCAGGTGAGGAAGAGCAAACCGAGAGATCGATGCAAGAGAGAGAATGAGTACGAAGATCAAAATGGGTGGGAGTACCCGTATTTAAAACATGAAGGGAGAGAAAAGTGAGAAAAGCCTCAAACTAAATGCCGCAGGAGTCACAGTGAGACCTCCCTCAGAGGAAATGGTGAGCATTAAAATCACCAAGTAAGGAAGAAACCAGAAATGAAACATCTGGGATAGATACTGCCTGAAAAGGAGTACAAAGAACAGATTGTATACCACTTAAGTGGATGCAGGCTGCCGTGTAATGCAGCGCAGTATGAACAAAGAGCTGATGGTATGGAGTACTGGTGTATAAGAAGTGCACTTTCATTAAAGGTTCCATCAGGAAAAGGATCTGAGGAATACAATAAAACATTGCCTGAGATGGGATGGATAATTTGGGTTCTTGTAAACAAACACAAACAGGGGAAAACTGGGAGAACAACACCTGAAGCTCACCCCAGATACCTTTGAGGCCACAGATATTCCACTGTAAATAAGGTGTGATTTGTGAAGAGAAAGATACAAATCTGAAGGTAGAGGTATTTACGGACTAGAAAAGTCAACATGTGGAGGCAGGAAAAATGTGCAGGTATAAGAAGGGAAGGAGGGGTTAAAGGAGATTTTAACAATGGGGATTTTTTTGGACTTTGGAGAAGTAGAGGGGTGATGGGAAGGAGTTGTTATACGAGGTCTTGTAGACACACAAACTTGAGAGTTAGAAGAGGAAGAGGTGAGAACATAATGAGGTGTCGAGGTAGGGACCTCTGAGTTCAAGACAGCAAAAGAATTAGTGACTAGGATGACTGTGGAAGGGGTAATCACAGAGGAGGCTGCAGAAGTTGGGACCCCAGGAGTGGTGGGTCGTTTAGTAACTCGAGAATAAGAAATACAGGGAAGTCTCCCCTGGAGGAGATGAGAGACTGCCATAGCATAAGGAAAGCCTTCTGCCTCTTTGAGACAATAGATTTCTCGCTCATTTAAGTAAACTTGGCAACGGCGAGAGTAAGATGGGTGAGCCTCATGACAATTAAGAGGGAGGTAGACTACAAGACGTATTGGTATAGTCGTCGGCACCACAGACTGGGCATTTGGCCATGGACCTGCAATATTTCGCTGGATGACCAAAACGCCAGCAATTTCTACATTGTTGCGGTTTAGGGATTACTTTTCAAACTTCTAAACAGTGTCCTGCAATATAAACTGAGGACGGAAGCTCACGGCAATCAAAAGTGAAGCGAGTTACATTGCAAGGGTATCGTCTCCTCCTGCGGGCAGGGAGGACATAAGTGTCTACTTTGAGGATTGGGAGGTCTTGAAGCTCAAGCTGTTCCAGATTGTCATCACCACATGTCTGGAAATTCTGTTGGACAATGGTATGAGGTAGAATGGCAGTACCACTACAAGAATTAAGAGAATGATGTTTTTCAATAGTGACAGGAATAGCATCTATGGTTGTAAGGAGAGAAAGATCACGAGCTTGGCTAGCATTCTGGACTGTGACGATGCGTGCACCGCTCTTGAGAGCATGAAAGGATATATCTCGACCAACATGGCATAGGAGCACCATGCCAATACTATGATTGGAAAGATAGTCAGGAGAAGAAGGTGGTCGCAGAGTAAAAAACTTGGTCCATTGTGTATTTTGAAACATAGCGTGTAAGGGGAAGGAATGTTGTGCCGATCTTTTCTGGGCAGAATGAGAAGGAAGCGAAGGAGTATCATCAGGTAATGGTCTTGTGTGTTTAGATGTGGGACCGGAGTTGGTCCGACGTGGGATGGATGGGCAATCCGAAAAGCACCGCACTGTAGAGGGAGAAGCTGGAAACATGGTCAAAGAAGTGCAGAGGTCAGATGTATCAAAGGAGTCAGGCGGAACCCTGGTACCTGAAGCGAGTGATGAAACAGCACCAGCAGGGTGTACAGGGGCATGAGAAATGTCCGAAGAGTGGTCATATAACGAGGTAGGGTCGGAACAAGGTGCGGCAGCAGAAAGGGGCCTGGGAGGAGCTGTTTCATGGACTTGGCACTCCATGGTTATGTCAATTCTTTGTTTTTGTTTTTAAAAAAAAAAAAAAAAAAAAAGGGAGGAATGTGGAAGGATAGCTCCTAGGAGGAATGAAAGGGCCGTAAATCCCCTCCGCGCTCAAGAGGACCCCAGCACCGCAAGTAGTGCAGATGCGGCATGAAACCCATGCCATACCCTACCCTTCATGCCAGTAAACCAGCAATCTGGGATAGCAACCTCACATCCGCTGAGCCACCTCAGTGGACAAGAAAGAGGGCAGCCAGATACCTGCCACAAAGCACACCTCCTTCGGCCACCACCCCCCGGAATCCGAAAGGCAGCTTCCAGAGATACACCCATCACCCGAAAGACACCCAAAGCCACCCCCGGGAGACCGGATAGGGAGTGGGAAATCCCCAGGAGATCCAGATTCCACAGCAAACTACACCACAATCACAGACCTCAACAGAATGGGATGGACCACAGTACCCTTCCACCTACCTAGGAACTAGAGTGCCTGTGGGAAGAATCCCAAAGGCTGAAAACAGGAAGGCAATAGAGGAGGGATGGGGAGAGGAGGAATGGGAAAAAGGGGGATGGAATAGGGAAGGGGGGATTGCGGGGTAATTAGGTTCAATCTGAGGAGGGAGACCAAAAAGTCTATTTCCTCAAACCAAGAGCCTCTTCACCGTGCCGAGGAGCCCCCGTGAAGAGGTACTTGTATAAAGGCTTGCCACCTCATATATAGTAAAAAAATCTAAAATTACACAATCATAACTCACATTTTCAATATTATGCAATTTAAATTTAAGTTTTCATTTGCGTAAGTACACCAAAGAAAAATTCATTTCCACTGGCAGTACAGTGGTACCCCGGTTTACGATGGTCTCCAAACTCGCCCTTTTATGTAAGTTTATTTTTTTAAATGCTTTTGTAAGTGTATTTTTGGGGGTCTAAAAGGACTAGTCTATTTTACATTATTCCTTATGGGGATAAATTCATTTGGTAATGGCACTTGAACAGCATTCTGGAATGAAAAAATATCGTAAACCGGGGTACCACTGTACATATTTTTGCTAAAGACTGCCATGGCAGGAAAGCCTAAGACCTCCCACAGATTTAGAATGCACAGTGGTTTTCCTAATATAAAGTTCAACGGAGAGAGTGCTTCTGGCAACCATGCTGCTGCAAAAAAAGTGCCCAGCCAAGCTAATATCATTGAGGGCAGCTGCAAACCTAAGCAGGTGTTTAATATTATTGAGACAGGTTTGTTTCAGAAGATGCCATCTAGAACATACTTCAGCAAACAGAAAACTGCTCCTAGATTCAAGGCTACAAAAGATCATGTTAGTTTGCTTCTTTGTGGTAATGCATCAGGAGACTTTAAATGTAAGCCCTTTTTTCTCTCTCCAAGAATCCCCATGGTGTAAAAATAAAAGACAAAAAGCACATTGCGTGTTATTTGGAAGTCCAATGCCACATCATAGATGAATAAGGTCTTCTTCACTGAGTGGCTTCAGCATCACCTTATTCCTGAAATGAGGAGGTGACTGTCCCTGAAAAATCTTGGTGTTCTCCTTGTCCTTGGAAACTGTCGTAGTCATCCTCATCTCTTGGAAGATTTGGAGCCAGGAGTCAAGATTGTTTTATCACCAAATACAACGTCCTTGATATATCAGATATTTAGGTGCCACTACACACGAAGTGTAGTGCATAAACTGATGGCAGCCACTGATGACACAGTGGAGTGCCAGAGTTTTGCAGTTGCACTCCCCTATATGAAAAAAAGCATGAGAGCATGCACCAAGCTCAATAAAAAATGCTGGTTAGAGGAAAAATATGGCTAAGTACGGTGAATGATTTTGCTGGTTTTCCATCAGTAGAAAATAAAGTTCAGGAAATTGTTGATCTAGCAAGGAGAGTGCCAAATGAGTGTAATTGCTATTGCCTTTTCTTTCTGTCTTAAACACACACGATAACAGGTACATCTTGTTACTTCTACTTAGGTCACATTACACAGGCATGTATATGTATGCACACCCATTGAGTATTTTTTTTTCTTAATAGTTCTTGTTTGTGGGTTTAGCACTTAGTTATGGTTATAATAATCTTGTTCTTGTTTTCCCTCTCTCATCTCCATGGGAAAGTGGAGAAGAATCCTTCCTCCATACGCCATGCATTTCATAAGAGGTGACTAAAATGCTGGGAACAAGGGGCTACTACCCCTTCTCCTGTTTAATTACTAAATACAAAAAGAAAGAAAAAAAAAAAACTTTATGAAAGCTTTATAATAATAATACCCATACTTCATGTTTTACTAATAAAAATAATAAAAAGTTTGTATGAAACTTTTTTTTCAAATAGTTTTCCTTTGCCTAATATAATTATAGAAGTGTCAAGAAATGGCTAACCTAGCCTGAGGCCACCAGGGGTGAGGGCGCTCTTATCACCAGGAACAGAGTTCTTGTTGACAGTGATATTGCACATGTTGCAGATGGTCTCCACCCTTGCACCATCTAAACCTTTAGGTCGAAGATCTACTAGGACCAGATGGTTGTCTGTCCCACCTGTAAGTAAAGATTATTTAATATTTACTGTAAGTACGTAATATTTTAGATGAAAAAATATTACTCTAATAAAAAAAGAAAATGCTATTACTATAATGGATGAGTTTAACATAGATTTTTTACTCCATAAGTACACACATCTATCTAGGGCCTTTATTAATAATGATGGTATATATTAAAAACCATTTCAAAGTTGTGACTTATACACTGAGTCAGTTTGTTTATATTCCATCTACACAGAACAGATCCAGTAATGATCATATGCTCTTTTACAAACCAATATGTAAAAGCACTTTCTTACTCTCAGTTCCTTTCAAAATGCTGAACCCCAATGGAAATAAGTAAAGGACCCCAATGGAAATAAGCAAAGGAACCCAATGGAAATAAGGCACTCTGTCTGACTTTTTGGGTTATCCTAGGTTCTCTACACATATGCTGCTATGTATGATAATCTATGTAAATGTATTTGTGTATACCTGAATAAACTTACTTACTTAACCCTACAAGGATGCAGGACTGAGTAACCAAGTGTATTTAATGTGGTCAGTCAGATGAGATAATACTGTAGGTATCAAGGCACATTATATTTTGCTATAGTTGAGACTAATAATAATTTGGGATTTTGTTACTGAATACCTGTTCTCAACAGATTCACATGCAACAACAATGATAAAGAAAAAATACTAAAGTTTATATTAGAAAGTGACAGTATGTCATCATCATGATCATAAGCTCTAGAAAAGGGATGCATTTGCAACCAAGACTTTAAATGATGAACAGCCTCCTGATTCTTAGCAGACACTGGAAAAAAAGTTGACCAATCTAGCAGCTATACAAGAAAAGGCTCTTTCTGCAAAAAATTTCTCCTCAAAAGCACAAGGCTTAATCAGAACTCCCTCCACACCAAATAAAGCAAACTGAGGAAAGGTAATCTTTGATACATTAAGAGCTGGAACACTCACAGAGAACTCCCCACCCCACTGAAGTTGAATCTAAATCCAAACAAATATTTTTTTCTACCCATATAATCGGTTAAGGTTAAGGACAGCTGAAAAGCTGAATCAGAGGTATGCAAAGCAGGTTCAGATACACAGCCAAGCAGATAATCTACATGAGTGAACAAGAGCCTCTCTGATTTCCACAAGAAATACTAATTTTTTTTCCAGTAGAATATATTCCACCTATGAGCCGATACCCTGTCCATGACTGCTTTACTGGCTTGTACAATTAGACCATGATCCAGGAGTATGCAATCTGCACCATCGATGCTTAACACTCTAAAACCTGCGAACCTGGGAAACAAAAATTACAAGCAGGGAAAGCCACAAGTCAACAACTGTTTAGTGATTAAAGGACACAACTTACTAGTGACAGCCACAAATCTTTGCTAACTGGTCAACAGACAGTGCAAGTGCATACATCTTGCTAAAGGCAGCCACCACCATCATATTAAACTGGTCCAGATCAAGGTTCCTATAATTACTGAAAGAAATTATATGTGCTCTCACTAGCCCAGCCTGACTGACATCTGATCGTAGTTTGTAAATGGATTTATCCTAAGTAATTTTTATATTTATTTTTGAATCTTAAAAAAAAAAGAGAACATGAAGCTATGGTCTATGTGCTTGTCTATATCTACTATGAGGATGCAATTAAAAGTACCTGGACAGTAATTTGTGGAACTCAGCTTTTGACTGTACTCCAATATGGATTTGGTTATATTTGTGATCTATTTGTTAGAAAATTAATACAGTGGTACCCCGACTTACGATGGTCCCCAAACTCACCCTTTTATGTAAGTTTATTTTTTTAAATGCTTTTGTAAGTGTAATTTTGGGGGTCTAAAAGGACTAGTCTATTTTACATCATTTCTTATGGAGATAAATTCGTTTGGTAATGGCACTTGAACAGCATTCTGGAATGAAAAAATATCGTAAGTCGGGGTACCACTGTATCTAGTTTCCTAGCTTACCTATTACACCATTTGATCTTATTTCATAAGATCTCTCCACAGTAACATTTGTCAAATGCTAGATGTACAAATTACTAAATACTGAAAAAGAAAAACTTGAAAAAAGTAAAATACATATAAAATAAACATGCAGACTAATAACACACCACAGCAAGCATCTGTTTTTAAGTAGTTTGAACATACTTGTCTATGCCTGACCTACAGCATTACACGAAGAGTATGCAGTCTCTTTAACCCTTCAATTGTGCACTATTTAGATATATATACAGTCTCTCCTCACTTGCCGACGTACTTGTTTACCGACAACTCTGAGTTACGACAGGCTCTCCAAGGAGTTGATATTGTATGCTGTATGAGAACTTGAGTCATGGAAACGGGCAGCACTGCGTCTCAGCGTCAAGCATCTTTGTACAAATTTGTACTTTATTGTGAACCCCATAGTACAAGATTGTCAGAAGTGCAGGAGCACTTGGAAGAGGAAAAACAAGAGAAAAATGGAAGAAGTACAAAAGAAGTTCACAGTAAAGGGGGTTAGCTGGTGTGTTCGTCTGTGTGTTAACATTCTCTGTGTCTCTCATGGCAGCTTAAGAAATGATTAACCTCAGTGAGCAAGGTATGTCAATGGTAATAATAATAAAAAATAATAATAATCACTCTGGAACACTTTAAAAGTCATACGTATTTCATATAGGTTTGGTAGCTGACATTTAACCCTTTCGGGGTTTCGGCCGTACTAGTACGGCTTACGCACCAGGGTTTTCGTCGTACTAGTTCGCCTAAATTCTAGCACCCTCAAATCAAGCAGAAACAGGCTGGTAGGCCTAGATGTGTGAGAATGGGTCAGTGCGGTCAGTGTGCCCAGTATAAAAAAAATTCTGCACCACACAGTGCATAATGAGGAAAAAAAAACTGACCATGTTTTTGGTTTAAAACAGTGACTTTGCAGTCTATTTTCGTATGGTATTTATGCTTGTATTCTCGTTTTCTTAGTTTCATTTGATAGAATGGATGATATATTACAGAAATAGAGATAATTTTGACTGGTTCCACAATGACAAGTACCTTGAAACTGAGCTCAAAGTAGCGAAAATGTTCGATTTTTGCCTATGTTCAAGAGTAAACAAATCACGCCATGCGCCCAATACACATCAACTAAAAAGTCTAATATTCTTGCACAAGTGCGCTGATATTATTTATACCATTTTTACAATGATGCAGTTGTATACATAACAGTAAATCTTCTATTTTTTGTGAGAATAAAAATTCAAAATGGAAAGCAAAAGTAATGTAAAAGGGGCCTGGAGACATGACTAATGAACAGATAAAATGTTATTTGAGTGCCAGGAATGTCTGTCTCATTTATTCTGGACCCTATTTTGAAATTGGCATCTTTTGAAATTTGTGTGAAATTGGCCAAATTGCCAATTTCTGACCACCTAATTGGGTAATTGAAATCGGTAAATTGGCGGTTTCTTGTACTCAATTGATAAAACAAATGGAATTCTAGCGAAATAGCTATAATTTTAGTAGATTGAAACATTGGAATTTGCCAAAAATAGGGCTCAAAGTGGGCGAAATCGCCAATGCGTAAATGTCATCGATACCGCTAACTTCGCAAAAGCACAATTCCATTAGTTTTCGATCAAATTTCATAATTTTGGTGTCGTTATGATCGGAAAAAGATTCTCTATCATTTCATAAGAAATTTTTTTTATTTTTTTCCCCGAAAAATTTACGACCCTGAGAACGAGTTTGGGAGAGGGCCTGGTGACCCCTAAAGGGTTAAAGCACTCCAGAGCGATTGTTATTAATTATTAATTATTACCATCGACATACGTTGTTCACTGAGTTTAATCATTTGTTAAGCTGCCACGAGAGACACCGAGAATGTAAACACATAGACGAACACACCAGCTAACCCCTTTACAGTAAACTTCTTTTCTACTTCTTCTAATGTCCTCTTCCAAGTAGTGCTGCACTTTTAACTACATATCTTGCACTATGGGGTGCAAAATAGTTAGAAGTGCAGCAGCACTTGGAAGAGGAAAATAGAATTAGTACAAAAGAAGTTCACAGTAAACAGTTTAGGGAAGGCATCACATGCTCCATGCACGAGCGAAAAAAAAATGGAAAAATTATGGAAATTGAGTTAATCGTATAGAAAAAATAGCTTAACTCACTGGCAACACAATGGTACAAAAATCAATGCTCTACGACATTCCTACATGGAATTATAGTCATTTATATCACGTATGATGACATTTCCACTGGGCAACATGACTGCTCACATCCCGTAAATTTTTTAGGATTTTTTTTTTTTTTGGCTATTCCTTGTATTATTCTTTCTAATATAATAACTGATGATTTGGCATCACATGAGAATGGGCGAAGCTAATACGTAGACTTGCAGCCAATCAGGAACCGTCTGGGAACATTTAGATTACATCAGCGGAATTCCCGCTTTCAAGAGGCAGGAGAAAATACTTTCAATATAACACTAATATCAACTCTACGGCTTATTTACCTATCAAAATTGATCTAATATAACATAATAAACACTATAAATAACATAGAAACATGTTACAGTGGACCCCCGAGTAACGAACAAAATTCATTCCAGAAGCCTGCTCAAGTGCCATTACCGAACGAATTTACTCCCTTAAGAAATAATGTCAAGTAGGTTAGTCCATTTCAGACCCCCAAAAATACACTTACAAAAGCACTTACAATATTATACTTACATAATTGTACGATTTCCGGGGTGTTCGTAACTCGGGGGTCCACTGTATATACTCTAGAATGAATAAAATAGACCAAAATATGGCGAGTGTCCACCAGCAATCTCGCATATAAAATCATTTCCCCCTTTCCTATACTGTATCCTTTGGTCTTGGGTGAGAGAAAACAGACTTTTATGTGGCAAACTGCACTAGATCACTAGTTTCAAAAGGAAAACACTGAAACAAAAGTGATTTTCTCGGATTTTTATTTTCCCGAGACAGGAGGCCGGCTGGCGTTCCAGGTGATTATCTTGGAAGTAAGTTATTGACTTAGTACTTTATTTTTTTGTAGAATAAAGATAAGATATTTGCAGGGGCTGCATTTGAAGGAATATCACATTACAATTGTTTTATGAGTACCAAGTCCCAAAACCACTATCGTAGTGCCATTAATAATGGGATTCGTGCCAAATGTAATTTTCAGTAAATATTTTTTTTCAGTTGTTTTTTGGGCTATCTTATTAAAACTTACAGAAAACAAGGAGAGTGAACACTTCTTCTCTCTTATTAAAACTTACAGAAAACAAGGAGAGTGAACACTTCTTCTCGTACACCAAAAATGAAAGAAATCGGACGAGATAAAAAAAATGAGGTCCAAATTGGTAACGACTCCCCTTAGCTGGTGTGTTCGCCTGTGTGTTTACATTTTCGGTGTCTCTCGTGGCAGCGAAATGATTAAACTCAGTGAACAAGTTATGTTAATGGTAATAATAATAAATAATAATAATAATAATCGCTCTGGAGCGCTTTAAATGTCAGCTACCAAACATATACAGTACAAAATACGTATGACATTTAAAGCACTCCAGAGTGATTATTATTTATTATTATTTTTTCTTTATTAATTTTTTATTAACACATCGGCCATTTCCCACCAAGAAAGGGTGGCCCCCACAAAAAGAAAAACTTGCATCATCATTCACTCCATCACTGTCTTGCTAGAGGCGTGCTTACACTACAGTTATAAAACTGCAACATTAACACCCCTCCTTCAGAGTGCAGGCACTGTACTTCCCATCTCCAGGACTCGAGTCCGGCCTGCTGGTTTTCCTGAATCAGTTCGTAAATGTTACCTTACTCACACTCCAACAGAACGTCAAGTCCTAAAAACTATTTTTCTCCATTTGTTCCTATCTAACATGCTCACGCATGCTTGCTGGAAGTTCAAGCCCCTCGCACACAAAACTTTCTTTAGCCCCTCCCTCGAACCTTTCCTAGGCCAACCCCTACCCTGCCTTCCCTCCCTTCACTACAGATTTATACACTCTCCAAGTCATTCTATTTCGTTCCACCCTCTCTACATATCCGAACTACCTCAATAACCCCTCCTCAGCCCTCTGGATAATAGTTTTGGTAATCCCGCACGCCCTCCTAATCTCCAAACTACGGATTCTCTGCATTATATTCACACCACACATTGCCCTCAGACATGACATCTCCACTGTCTCCAACCTTCTCCTTGTTGCAACATTCACCACCCATGCTTCACACCCATATAGAAGCGTTGGTATAACTATACTCTCGTGCATTCCCCTCTTTGCTTCTATGGATAAAGTTCTTTGTCTCCACAAACTCCTTAGTGCGCCACTCACCTTTTTCCCCTCATCAATTCTATGATTCACCTCATCTTTCACAGACCTATCTGCTGACATGTCCACTCCCAAATATCTGAATACATTCACCTCCTCCATACTCTCCCCCTCCAATCTGATATCCAATCTTTCATTACCTAATTTTTTTTATCCCCATCACCTTACTCTTTCCTATATTCACTTTTAATTTCCTTCTTTTACATACCCTACCAAACTCATCCACCAACCTCTACAACTTCTCTTCAGAATCTCCCAATGTCAGTAGTATGTACTGAAGCATATTGATATACTTGTGTAGTGTATTATAAGTAATTCTAGTTATATTATATTTGTGATCCCTTGTTACTTGTGACATCAGAGACAAGCGCATGTGTGCACGCAGAGAGAAGCGTCTCCCTCATTCTCGAGGTAGGCCTAGGAGACGGAACAGGTATGGCGCTGGGTACTCCTCTCATCGACTCATTCAATACACTGTAACACCCACCAGTGTTTTTCTGTACAACCGTATTAGTTCTCCCAAGATCCCACACAACAAATGGTGGAAGCGGTGGGCCCGTAATTCTTTCGATTACGGTAATATACGGTAATAATAATTCTACAAGACAGCGGACATTTTGTGTGACCGTGTAGGTCTTGTGTGCCAGACGCTACCAGCTACCAACACTCCAAGCCAGCATTTGTCTACAGTATTTCCTGGTCAGTCTAGGTAGTAGGTTGGTAGACAGTAACCGCCCAGGGAGGTACTACCGTCCTGCCAAGTGAGTGTAAAACGAAAGCCTGTAATTGTTTTACATGATGGTAGGATTGCTGGTGTCTTTTTTCTGTCTCATAAACATGCAAGATTTCAGGTATGTCTTGTTACTTCTACTTACACTTAGGTCACACTACACATTCATGTACAAGCATATATATATACACACCCCTCTGGGTTTTCTTCTATTTTCTTACTAGTTCTTGTTCTTATTTCCTCTTATCTCCATGGGGAAGTGGAACAGAATTCTTCCTCCGTAAGCCATTCGTGTCGTAAAGAGGTGACTAAAATGCCGGAAGCAAGGGACTAGTAACCCCTTCTCCTGTATATATTACTAAATGTAAAAGGAGAAACTTTCGTTTTCCTTTTGCGCCACCCCGTTCAGTAGGAAACGGCCGATGTGTTGAAAGAAATATTTCCTGGTCAGCTAGTGCCTTATCTCTTATTTGTGTTAAAACCTTCGAGGGTAGACCCAGGTTTTGCAAATTAAGCTACGAGATAAACCAGTTTGTGAGGGGGGAGAGTGCCCAAGCCAGCCAAGCCACCCATCCTGTTATGTCAGCCTAGCCCTCAAGGCAGTTTACTAACCCTGCTGTGCTCATAGTTACAAGACACCAAGCCATCCAACCTGTGTGAAGAAACTAAGCCAGCCAAGCCAATCCCAGCTGACTCTGAGAAGTAAGCCAGCCAAGTCACGTGAGTCACCGCCTTCCCTATCGTCTTGTACTCCAGTGTATCACTGTTCTGAGTGATAATACCATCTCTGTGGTATTCGGGGTTGTTCCAAGCCACCCTCGCTTTAGATTCGCGTGGGAGGAAGCCCAGCGCGGGGAACCACGCGAGACACTCACCACGCTGTAACCTCCACCCACGCAAGCAAACAAAGCAATCGCGTGTGGTCTTATTTTACCCTTATACTGGGTCCTTTTTAGTGATTTGTTTCATCAAATTGTTGCTCTTTCCATAAGCATTACTGAATGTTATTTAATTATTTTTGCACTGAATTATTAATTTCTTGTTGCAATTCTTTTGAAATTAAAAGTAAAGAAAACTCACCTTGCCATTAATTCAAATTAAAGTAAAATTTTGAATATTAAAGTGTTATTTTTCATGCCAAGTCAATTTCCAGTGAGTTATCTTTTCTTTAAAGTGTGTATCTCTTGCAATTTTTGTTACTTATGCAGAGTAGTTAACATCCTTAACCCTTTGGGGGTCCAAGGGGTCTCTCTGAAACTCGCTCAGGGTCCACGAATTTATAAAAAATTCTTATGAAATGATTTTTTTTTTAAATCTAATAGGCTAAAAAATACATTTTTGCGATCAATACTCACCGAGATATAGAGGATTGAATTTGACGAAAAATGAACTGCTGCCGGCAACATCGGTGACTGCCGGTTCTTTTTTCTTTCTTGAAGTTGTTTTCTTATCGATTTTAATTTTTTTTTCCAAATAACTTTTATGGCCTGTGAAACCAATATAAGTGTTGTTTTTCAAATATTCACTCGCTTAGTATTACACAATAATTACATAAAGTTTCTTATCACTATTTTGTTTACACAACTTATTTACAGTTATTCACAATAACAAATATTGTTTATTTTCATTGTTCAATCATGTATATACATATACAGTGGTACCTCGAGTTACGATATTTTTTCGTTCGAGAATGCTGTTCAAGTGCTATTACCAAACGAATTTATCCCCATAAGGAATAATGTAAAATAGACTAGTCCTTTTACACCCCCAAAAATATACTTACAAAATCATTTAAAAAAATAAACTTACATAAAAGGGCGATTTTGGGGACCATCGTAACCTCGAGGTACCACTGTATATAGTCACTGGACATGTTTCTAGAAGTTCTGCAGCCTGTGAAAGTCTCTGAAACATGGTTCCATGCACAGTGGTGTTTTACATTTCACACACATAAAACGAGTGTCTTTGCGTTGTTGTGGGCGTTTTTTTGTATGTGCACAGACAAAACACCTCCTCTGAGCCTTTTTCTTGCAAGCAGTAGCAGGCAGTTTTGTTAGGAAGTGTTCACCACCAGGCCTCAGACGAGAGGGTAGGTGTTGATAACCTGGTGTTGGGCGGGTTTCTATTGCAGGTGCTGCTCCTTGGTACTTGAATATTATTTGTCTGATGACAGACAAACAAAATTCGCCATATGGTGGTTTGTTTGTGGTCTTCAACTTATAAATATTATAAGCATTGAGCATGGTAATGTCCAGAATGTGAAAAAAGTTTTATATACCACTTGTAACTCTTACGAACACAATCAGCAAACCCAATTTGCATGTCACATTTGTCCACTAAGCACATATTGAGCGTGTAATCCATCACAGCTGCAGTTTTTAGAATGGGTTCATTGGTCTCTCTATGCAGCCTGCCAGTGTCTGTCATTTGATGACAACAGTGTGACATCTCATTTTCATGCCACCGAAATGCCATGATGTCATTGGCAGCAAAGCCTGCACCTCACCTCCACGAGTGCCAGCATTGAACCTAGGCATATGCTTACGATTTGCATGCACTGTACTGCACACATCTGTCAAGTTCACTCGCAAAATCACTGAGGGAGGGGCTTGTGTACCAGTTATCAGTATATAATATATGCCCTTTACCAAGATATGGTTCCATCATTGTTCTAACCAATCACCAGAGATACCCAGTAAATTCCTGGTATCTTTCAATGTATTACTTCCAGTGTACACAATAATATCCAATACAATACCACTGTAGCAATCACAAAACACAAACAACTTTATACCAAAGCGTTTTCTCTTGCTTGGTATATACTGCTTGAACGACAGTCTACCTTTGAACAAAATCAGTGACTCGTCAATAACAAGCTTCCTGAAGGGATAAAAATGCATATTGAATTTCTCTTTCAGATACAGAAACACATTCCTAATCTTATATAACCTGTTGTTTCTGTCAGGCCTGGTTTTGTCTGAAAAGTGGAGCATCCGTAAAATAGCACAAATCGATTCACTGATATCACTGAAACCTGGTGTTGCAATCAGGCGGTCTGTCGACCAGTATGATTTGACAAGGTGCTTATACACATGTGGCATAAGCATTATTGTGGCAAAGAACAAGTACATCTCAGCCACAGTTGTCTCTTTCCACCTGTTGAGGCATGATGTTGGTGAAAGTAGTATTGTGTTTGCCATGGTGTACTTTAGTATCTTTTTTTCCCCCGACAATAATTTCCATCAGGGGTCAAAAAATAACTCAAACATTCCAGTTCAGTGGATTTTTCCCCCAATGGACAACATGGGCGTATTCCACTTGGACGTTCATCAAACTGATGGGGATTGGGAATAAAATTGTCACCCCCCCCGTCAACCCGGGGGCGGTCTGCTGGTGGGTACTGGATATTTACAGGTGGTTGTGGGGGTTTTGGTTGTGGGGGTTGGGGGTGGGTGGGGGTGGCCGCGGGGCTGACCCCCGCGGGGTCAGTGCCAGCATGGTCCACTGCTGGTGCCTCGCGCCTTGCACCACCACCACCACTACCAGATGCATGCACATTTCTCTTTCCCAAATTGGAACACTATCTTTTTCATTTTCACTTTTTTCCCCCGTTGACGCCCAAAGGTGTACCCCCAGTTTTCCCCTTTCCCCTTTTTGGAAAAAGGGAATTAAAGCTACCAGAGGGGGAAAACCCGTATACTGACGCTTCACTGGAGAATATTCTGCTCCACTCCCCTTTTTCTGGAACTGTTTTTTAGAGCTTGGGTTCATATTCACTATCACTATCATCACCATTCTCCATCAGAGTCTGGGATATGAGTAAATAAGTTTCCTCTTTCGTCCTGGATCAATTGAGCGTGAACAAGATCCCCAAAAACCGGGGTGGACGGCTGGGGGGCCCCCCGGGTTTTCCTTAATATAACCGGTATTATGGTCATTAGTTTTGGTCACAACCTCTTCAAAACCTTGAAACTCATCATCACTGACACTCCCATCGGTGTTAGAACTGTCACTGGGGAACAAAAGTTTCCCAAAATTCCGGGTTTTTTACTGCCAGGTATGGTGTCAGGGTGTACTAACATGGTGTTCCCCAATGCACCACTGGGCCCGTTTTTCCCTACTGGCACACAGACCACGCAGACCCATTCTCTCACCACGGGGTAAACCCCTTTTTTGGTTTTAATTTGAAGGCTAAATTTTTATGCGTACTAGTCGTCAATAACCACAGCGCATAAAAGATTTTTCACCATCCCCAAAGGGTTAATCCCGTTAAGCTATATTGGCTTATACTTTCTTTTATTCTTTTCTTTTAAATTCTCGTTCTTTTTTTGTATGCAAAAGTTTATTCAGGAGATAACTTTGTTTCCTGCAAGTCAAAGCTATAATGATCATGAGTCGAAAAAAATCCTCATAGTTCTTGACTGAAAGAAATTTTTTTTGAGCAATATGTTTCTTCTCCCAGCTTGTATCCGAGATTTGTTACAGTGCTGCGGAATGTGAGTTCAGATTAATTTTTTAGACTTCGAGTTTTTGTTAACGTGCCGAGCGGTCAGGCACTAGTAATACTGTCACTCCTTTGGAATCCATTCCCCATAATATTTGCCCAAGATAGTGAAACCTAGGGCGTGAAGGACCCCAGAAACCTTGATACCGGAAAACCCCTGTGATGGCACTTGTTAAAGTAGTTTTCCCCCCCGGGGGCCTTGATAAAAAAAGACTTTGAAAATTATTTCATCTCTTGCTGATGCATGCTATTGCAGAATTTTTTTGTTTCTGGTATTCACTAGAGTCCCCCTTGTTGCCCTTGTGTTCCAGATGTGATATTACCCCAGTTGACAGTAAGTCCTTGAAAAAAAAAGTGTGTCGAGCAACTCTTCCATGCGTAAGAGATAGTGGGGCCGTTTTTTTTCTAATATTTTGTGTTATAGAGTTAACTATTTCAGCCGGGAGAGTTCAAAACCCCTCCACCAAGCCTGTTTATTCCTTCAGTAGGAAAGTGATTTGTTTAATCCACTCCACCGAGCCTGTTCATTCCTTCAGTAGGAAAGTGATTATAAGCCTTGATAAAGATGAAAATCAGAAAATCCAGTTTGAACTGAAGTTATTGACTGTGTTTTTTATCAGTTTCAATCTAGTAAGATTTTTTTTAATTCTCTTCAGTTCTGAGTTTTAAAAGTATGACCCCTGAGTCTACCTTTTCTATTAAAACTTCTTCCCTGTAAATATTTCTTCTTCCTCAGAAGCCGTAGAGTGCATGAATACAGATCGATCGATTTTGTAATTGTAATTGTAATATAATTTGTAACAAAAACAAAAACCCCCTTTCAATTACATTGAATCATTTATCAAAAACCCCTTTTCCCTTTAAAACCAGTGATTTTGTTTTGCCAAAGTGGCTGTTTTGTGCACCCCCCTATCCATCCTGTGGACGGTAGCGCAAAAAACAAGGATACACAAAAGGCCTAGGCACTAAAAGGTTAACAATTGTACATTTGGGTTTATATCTACATCTCAATTATCTGTTACAAAAATTTGGAAATTTGCTTATACATGGTATCTTATTTCATGAATAAGATATCTTGACATGTCACATAGGTTATTTCTGTCTTCTCTATATTCCCCAATAAAGCACAATTGCCATGTTCAAGACAGTGACCATATGCCTGATCACATAATTTGCATTTAGTTTATCATCATCTGTGTCTCCCAAACTATCAGAAACTTGAGCCAAGCCAACCTGGCCCCCCAAAATCAGTCAGTCTGCCCCTTTAAGTTGCTCCCAAAAAGCCCATCTGTGCTCGCATTATCATGAGCACAGATAGGACTTCATGGAAATTTTTGGTTTATTCACAGTTTCTTATATGTTACAACAAATTTAGGAAATTTGTTTTTTATAAATGGTATCATCCTTCACTAATAAGATATTTACATGTCACATAAGTTTTATACTGTCCTTTATTCCTCAATAAGTGGACAATTCAGCACATAATTTGCATTTAGTTTGATCATCATCGTGTATCTTCCAAACTGCCAGAAGTTTTTGCCAAGCCTAAGCCTGGCCACTACAACATCAGTCAGTCTGTTCACATTGCAAGTTGCCCATAAACATCTTATCACGTTCATGTTATCATAGTGGGTTTTTGATCTACT